>JABUQX010133558.1:15000-22019 GCA_015478945.1 Trachelipus rathkii
TCAGGTGATTCTGTTGTATTTGTTTAGTTATTGATCAATTCTCAGCTCTCTCCGTATTTCCTCACTTCTCCATATCTCTCAGGGTAACTCCTTCAATCAATCTCAGCACCCTCATCTCCGCCGCCTCCACTCTTCTCATTGTGTTGTGTTCAGTGCCCAGCATTCCGATCCATACACTAGTACTGGTCTCAGTATTGTTTTATATATCACCATTTTCACTTCTTTTGGTATAGCTGTTTCTTTCAGTACTGGATATAATGCTCCTACGTTCTGAGAGAACTTCTTTTTTCTCTCGCCTCTTCTCCCTGACCTCCTTTCCCTTCCATCATCACTCCCAAGTATTTGAAATTATCCACCTGATGTAGTCCTCTTCCTTCTATATTGACGTTCAGTTCTGTTCTTTCCCTAGCTATTCTCATTACCTCCGTCTTCTCCGTGTTCATCTTCATACCGATTTCTCCCATTTGGGAATCCCATCTGTTCAGCATTTCCTGCAGATTCGCTCCCTCGCCTGCTATCAATGCTGCATCATCTGCGTATAGTAGTGTGTGCTCATTGTCTACCTGTCTACATATTCTCTTCAGTCCATAGTCCATGTATAATATGAATAGCAGGGCCGAGAGTACACTGCCCTGTCTCACTCCTGAACTCACCTCAAACCATCCTTCCTCTCTTACTTCTCCCCTTATCTTATTTCTTGTACGGCAGTATGTACTTTTTATTACTCTTTTTAATTTTGTGGTATTTCATGCTCTTGTTCGTCCAGTGCTCTCCATAGCTTTTTCCCTATCAACCCTATCAAAGGCTTTTCAAAGTCTACAAACGCCACATCTGCTCCTTTATTCCATTCTATTGTTTTTTCTATCATCATTTTCATGTAGAAGATTGGATCCATTGTACTTTTTCCCGCTCTGAAGCCATACTGCCAACTTCCTAGTTTATCTTCAACTTTGATTCTCAGTCTCCTTTCCAATATTCTCTCGTATATTTTACTAGCAACATTCAGTAAAGCTATCCCTCTGTAGTTGTTACAGATTCTTTTGTCTTCTTTCTTGTATTTAGGGCAAATCACCGCTCTACTCCATTCGTCAGGTATTCTCTCTTTGTCCCATATCTCATTCAGTAATTCTAGTAGCCATACTTCCACTCCTTCTCCAGTCTTGTATAATTCAGCATTCAGTCCATCGGTTCCTGGGCTTTTTCCATTTCTTTGCGTTTTAATTGCCTCTCTTATTTCCTCCAGCAATATCCCCTCTGTCCCCTTTCTCTTTCCTCCACCACCTCCAGTTCCCTCTCCATCTGCACCTCCTCAACCTCAAATCTCAACAATTCCTCAAAGTATTCTCTCCATCTTTCCAACACCTCCTCCTCCCCTACCAACGTTTCTCCCTCCTTATTCATTATGACATGCGTTTCTGGTTCTTTTGAGGTTCTCATACTTTCAGCCAATCCATAGATTAATTTTTTTGTTCCCATTATGTTCTCCTTCAGTTCCGACCCTATTTTTACCCATGATTGCTTCATACTCCTTCTTTTTATCCTTTCTGCAATGTTTCTGGCTTCAACATAATCCAATCTATTTTCTTCAGTTTTTACTTTCATCCATTTCCTGTATGCTCTATTCTTATCAGTTATGGCAGCCTTCACTTCATCGTTCCACCATGCTGTCTTTTTCCTCCTCCCTCTACTTATTCTCTTTTCTCCCAGGACCTCTTTTGCTGTTCCCATCATATTTTCCTTAAATTTATTCCATTTTTCATCTATTGTTTCTCTCATATTTCCTACTTGCATCTTTCTTCTTTTTAAGGTCTCATCAAATTTCTCCTTTGTTGCCTGGTCCTTTAGCTCTTCTAGTAGATATCTCTTTTTAACTAATTTCCTCGGCTTATCTCTCTCTCTCCATCTCAGTATCCCAATTACCATCCTGTGGTCCGAATCCAAGGATACGTTCGGTAGGCTCTTCACGTCCATAAATATATTCTTTTTATTGGTCAAAACTAAATCTATCATTGATTTTTCCACGTATCTTTCTAAATCCGCACTCCATCTGTACCAGGTTCACTTTTTACTTTCTTCATGTTGGAAGCATGTGTTCATGAAAGTTAATCCGTTTCTCACTGCAAAATCTATCATCAGTTCCCCCTCTTCATTTCTGTCTCCCACTCCGAAAGCCCCCATGACTCTCTCTTCTCCCTCTCTTCTAGTTCCAATATGTGCATTCAGGACTCCAATTATGATCTTTGTCTCTCCTCCAGTCCTATTGTACAGCAGTTGAAATTCTTCTCTAAATCTCTCCTTTTCCTCCCTTGGTCTTCCCCTATGTTGGGCGGATGTTTGTATTATACTTAATCTCTCTCCTCTGACCTTCATCGTAATAGCCATCAATCTTTCATTTATCAGTATCGTTTCTGTTATATTCTTGTAGATATCCGGTTTCACTAAGATCGCCACACCGTGTCTTTTTCTTCTTGCAATCCCTTATATATCAGTACATAGTTTTCATGTATTCTCCTAGTACCCTCTCCCTCGTATCTCGTTTCACACATTCCCATCACGTCCAATCTTCTCTCCTTCATTAAGTCTACAATTTCCTCATCCTTACCTCTCAACGTACTCACGCTAATTGTGCAAATCCTATAGTACAAATCCTTATTTCTTAGTCCAATTTCTCGCCGGTTCATCAACCTTGGATCAGTCCGGTTCCGAGGCATCACATTGGGTTCTTGAGCAAGTGGGATTTCGGGTAGCGGCTTGCTGGGCCTGTCCTACCCTAGCCAGAGCTCCGTTAGTCGAGTCCAGGGTACACGACGAGGACGTGGAGTTGGGCTTCTGTACCCATGGAGTTGGGCTTCTCAGGATATGTTCTTTCTTTAACATCTTATATATATATATATATATATATATATATATATATATATATATATATATATATATATATATATATATATATATTTATATATTATATAATATATATAACCTTATATATATACTCTTACTCTTTCAATATATACTATATGTATAATAAAATATTATTTATATATATGTAGATATTTAGATTTATCAAATTTTTACTTCAATCCAATGTTATAAATTAGTTTTATACTTTATTATTGTTTTTCTTTCACATTCAGATATTAGAATTTTAAATATATTAATTATTTTTATCCGAAATGTGCATTAAGAATAAGTAAGTGTTTATTTTTATTTTTTTTTTAAAATAAAACGAGTGTTTTATTAGATTTCTAGGTAAAAAAAAAAAAACAACTTGTAAAAAAAAATTCACAAATATGTATTGTACACCGTCTTCAAATTTTCTCTTCGCTTTTTCAGGCACGAGCCGTTACCATTTGTAATTGATTAAAAATAGGGTTATTCAATAGCGTGATTCTTACACTTTTGTTTAAATTTTTCACATAATCTTTCATTTGTATTATTTAATTTATTCTTTCAGATGACCTATTTTTCAAAAAAAAAAAAAAAAAAAATAAGAGAATTATATCATAAATTTACGAAACTTGAAGAAAATCGTTAGATTCTATGATAATAACTCGTGCTAAGCATATATATATATATATATATATATATATATATGCTCTTCTTAATATAACCCAACTATATATATATATATATATATATATATATATATATATATATATATATATATATATATATATATTGGCAGTTGGGTTGGCTGCCCACTACCACTTATCTTTTGCCAAGAATGCTAATACATGCCTCGGAAAAGGTCGTAAGCGCCGTAAGCGCCCTTCTATCTTTCGGCGAAAATGTATGAATCGTATGGGTATGGAATGTCAGAGGAATAAATGTTGAGGAGAAGAGGAGAGAGGTGATGGATGTATTTAGAGAGATCAAATTTGATTTGCTCGTTGTGACTGAAACAAAGATGAAAGGAAACGGTGAAAATGAATGGTGTGGTGTGAAATGTGTAAATATTGCATGTGCTGGTGGAAAGGAATGAGAGGGGGTAGAGAAGGAGATGCAATTCTGATGAGTGACCTGTGGTACAGAGCTATGGTAGATTTTGTTTGAGTGATTACTAGAATTCTAATGGTTAAATTTAAGTTTGAAAAGGTCAAGGTATGTGTGGTTGTGACATATGGTCCATCTGCGAGTAATGTTGAAGAGAGTGCGATCTTCTGGGATAATCTGAATGATGTTTTGGATGGGGTGAGTAGGAGCTTCAGGTTGATTGTGTTAAGTGACCTAAATGGTTAGAGAGGCGATCAAAAAAGGGATATTACAACAGGTGGCTTTGGGGTGTCGGGAGAAAATGAGAACGGTATGAAGGTGATTGATTTCTGCGAGTAGAGAGATATGCGTGTAAGTAATACTTTTTTTTAAACACAAGAGTATTCATAAGTATACTAAAGTTGGTGTAGGTAGAGATAGTATCGAAGTGAAAAGTATGATCAATTTTGTGTTGATGAAGATGTTGAAGTATGTGTTGGATGTTAAATCAGTGAGGGGGTTAGGAATGGGATTTTCTTATCATTATGTTGTTTTATGTAAAATTAGGTTAGTGAGGGCTTGAATAGAGAGGAAGGTGATAAGGAAGGATGGGTAGAATTAAGAATGAGAAGTTAAGTGAACAAGGTAATAAGGATAAGTATTTAAGAGCGCTTGCAAATAAATCAGTTGAACGTGAACAAGTTGAAACTGAAAAAATCTGGAAGCAAATGAAGGAAGCGGTTGTTAGCAGTGCAAAATAAGTATGATGAGGTTTCAAAGGAAAGATGTTTGGAATTATATAAGGAGGAAAAAAGGAATATTAAAGGATGCATATGTAGGAGCAAAAAAGAGGTAATTTAACAGTTTGGAAGGATGATGAATGGTGACTTATAAGGGAATAGGAAGCTCTTCTGGAAGGAAGAGCAGTAGGTTAAGAATGAGAATAAGGGGAATCTGCTTCGAATAATGAATGATGATGGTGTTTTCGTAACTGATGAAATGGATGTGAGAAGAATGTGGAGGGAACACATCGAAAATCTGCAAAACATTGGCAGTAATAAAAAGGTGATAGTGAATGTATGTGGCTTTGATAGTGCAAGAAGGAATAGGTATTTTGGGGATGAGGTCATTAGTAAGGAGGAGGTAATGGGTAAAGTGAGAAAGTTGATGAATGGTAAATCTGCAGGTATAGATGAAATTACTGGTGAAATGATCATGAACGGAGGCTAGATGGTGATTGAGTGGATTTGGAAGTTGTGTAACAAAGCGTTTAAAGAGGATATAGAAATTGTAGAGG
Organism: Trachelipus rathkii; assembly: GCA_015478945.1. Taxonomy (NCBI): domain Eukaryota; kingdom Metazoa; phylum Arthropoda; class Malacostraca; order Isopoda; family Trachelipodidae; genus Trachelipus; species Trachelipus rathkii. The sequence goes on from JABUQX010133558.1 coordinate 20,267, forward strand.
AATTAGTTTATTGTCTTATAGGGAAGATATATTCTGATATTTTGGTCGAAAGAGTGAGTCGAGTGACTGAGGAATTTATTGGTTAAGACCAAGGTGCGTTTAGAAGTGGTAGAGGATGTGTTGACCAAATCTTTACATTGAAAAAAATATTTAAAAAATGAGATAGAAGAAGAAGAAATTGCATTTCGGTTTTATGGATTTGCAGCAGACGTATGAAAGAATTAATAGGAAAGCTCTATGGCAGGTGTTAGTGATATATAGTGTTTGTGGTAGGCTTCTGAATGAAATCAAAAGTATGTATGACGATAGTGAAGCGTGTGTAAGAATTAATGGTGTTGAAAGTGATTGATTTAATATTAATAGCGGAGTGAGGCAGGAAAGAGCTATGTCTCCTTGTTATTCAACTTGTATATGGAATGGGGTTATGAAAGAATTAGAGGTGGGGGTGGCAAGGGATGGTGTTAGAATGATGGAAAATGGAAGAAATTAGAGGGTGCCCTACCTATTAAATGCGGATGATATGGTTTTGTGTCAGGAATTTGAAGAGAGTTTGAGAGGATTGTGTAGATTGATATGGGAAGGTGTGTAAAAGGAGGAGTTTGAAAGTAAGCATAGATAAGAGCAAGGTTATGGTTGTGAGCGAGGACAATCCTCGGTGTGATGTTTTGCTGGGTGGTGAGCAACTGGTACAAGTGTCTGAATTTATATATTTAGGATATGTGTTGGGTGAAAAGGGAACAACGGATGATGCAGATTGTAGTAGGAAAGTTGTGAATAGTAGGAAGGTGGCTGGAGCAGTTAAATCCACGGTGAATGTATATGGACTGTCTTGAGTGCACTAGGGTCTTACATGAGGGTATGTTGTTGCCTGTGTTAATTCATAGTAGTGAAACTATGGTCTGGAATAGGAGGTATAGATCTAAAGTACAACGTGTTCAGATGGACAATCTTAGGGAGTGTTAGGTGTGAGAAGAATTGATAAAATGAGGAATGAACGCATTAGGGAGTTGTGTGGTGTGAAGAAAGGAGTAAATGAGAGAATAAATGAAAAGTGCGTTGAGATGGTTTTCATGTGGAAAGGATGGATGATAGTCGGTTGATTAAACGGATGTATAGTGGTGCATGTGGTGGTAATCGACCGGCTGGCAGAAAGAAGAAAAGGTAGATTGAGTCAGTAAAGGAATGCCTGGAGGAGAGGAATGTTAATATGGTAGAGGAGAGAAGAAAGGTACATAATAGGTGTGAATGTCAGGGTTTTGTGAGGAAGTATGGTTGTGGCCCACCTGGGGCAAGGGATGAACCCTACATTGACGAGATGCCATAATGAGGATTCATCGCGGTCCCGTGAAGCTATAGGGTGGGTTTTTCTAACTGTGGTGAGCTCTCACTAAAAGGTATAAAGGGGACGGTATCACAGGGCTTTCTTTTCAACTTGGGTCATATCCCTCTACTACTTTTCTGTTTCCAGTGCGTGATACGCACCTTACCCCCAGTCTTGTTGAGAGAAGGTGGGTGATGACAATATATATATATATATATATATATATATATATATATATATATATATATATATATATATATATATATATATATATATATATATATATATATATATGCTGCATATATATATATATATATATATATATATATTTATATATATATATATATATATATATATATATATATATATAACATACATATATATATATATATATATATATATATATATATATATATATATACTATATATATA
>JABUQX010133559.1:0-15000 GCA_015478945.1 Trachelipus rathkii
ACCCAGCCTGCATTACAAATTAAGCGCACACACGCACCGCACCCGGTATATGTTGCCAACCCTGCTTATAACTACAGTGGTGGCTGGAATACTATATATATATATATAAATATATATATATATAAATTATATATATATAAAATATATATATATATTATATATATATATATATATATATATATATATATATAAATAATATATATAATATATATATATATATATATAAGGCACTTTCCTTTAAAAGATGTTACATAAAAATTAGCATTATCATAATATCGCTACCTAATCGCTAACCATGCGACTGTGACGTGTTAACTAAACTCAATAGAAGAAGAGAAAAGAAGTTGCCCATGTTGCTTTTTTATAATCCATGTTAAATTTTATATGTTATTTTGTTTATTTTTTTTATTTATGTTTTTAATGGGGCTCGAGCCGACGGTGGGATCAGAGGGGGGGACGAACCCCCCCGTCGTCCCCCGCTGAGGCCGAGAGCCCCTGACTCTTTACATCTTTGCGATTTAATCTTGGTATTCCTTTAGTTTAAAAAAAAGACAAAACTGTTATTGGCAACCTTGTGTCTTGAAATAACGAAAAAAAAATCGATTACCTCGCTCGTTCGATATATATCGGTTTTTAACATCCTTTTAAAGCGAAAGTTCCTATATATATATAAATAATATATATATAATAATATAATATAATAATATATATATAATATAATTATAATATATATATATATAATATATATATATAGATATAATATATATATATATATAATATAATATATATATATATATCATAACATTCGTAAATACTGGTCTAAATTTTGCCGAAGTCGATTAATCAACTCGATGTATCGTTCGCAGATGCCTATATAGACTTAATTATAAAAGCTTTGACCAAAATTATGCTATTAATCGATGCGCAAATGAATAGAAAATATAAATTAAAATAATATAAATATAAATATAAATTAAATAAAAATATAAATTACTCGTAAAATAAAATACGGTAATGTAAATTTTACTTATAAGGCACTAGAAAAATTTACTTAGTTATAATTAACTTAGCTTCAAACTATTATCAATACATCTCCACTCTAATCTTTTTTTTTTTTTTTAGCGCTTACGTTTTTTTGGTCGATCATGAATGCGTTAAAAACGCATAATATAACACGTACCATTTATGTGTTACTCATTTTAATAGAATTCCTTAGAATTAGAAGTAAAACTTAAATTGTGTGTGTTATATCAGGGCGCCTTCCATGCCGAACGTAAAAGTCGGTGGCTGATTGTGAGCGGCTTTACGTCAATGAATCCAATTACGTAGTATTTTAAATCTGGCGGACATACAGAGCTGATAATACGCCACTACGATTGGTATGGCTCTAGATTTAAAATATTATGAATTGGATTCATAGACATTTGGTCTGGACAAGCAAATATGATTTAATAAAGAATTAATTTTGTTCGATTAAATAAACTTGTAATCTTTTTAGTATACGGATGAAATTGTGCTTGAGATGACTACTAGACTTTTTTTTTTTTTAAGACCACGGCTTTTATATTTGCTTGTTTTTGTTTTTGTTTTGCTTTGGTTTGTTTGCTTTTTTTTTGTTTTTTGTTTTTGTAACTATATAAGTATAATTAAATCATATATTAAATATAGTTAACTAAAAAGATAAAATAAAATCAAAATTCGTTAGATAAGTGGATTGAGTGGGCTAATTCTTTGATCTTCATATCTACTAATTCAATTTTCCTGGATAGTGAAGGTCTCGAGACTCGGTTGTGGATTCTGAGCGCTTGGGTGAAGAAACTGGTTGGAAATATTTTTTTTTTTTTTTTTTTTTTTTTTTTTTTTTTTTTTTTTTTTTTTAGTTTCCGAAAGCGATTTAAAAATAAATTGCGATTCCCTGATTCTCGTTACCGATTCCTAACTCAGGTCTATGCCAAATAATTTACCGATTCCGAAGCCCTGGCCCAAAGTCCCAAACCGATTCAATTCCAGAATAAACTTACCGGATTCTTCCGATTTTTTAGGCCGATCCACTCATCATGAGAAGAGATACACGATCAAACAATTTTCCCACAACACAAGGATGTTTAAAAACATGTTGACGTGTGAATGGCCGGTTGAGTAAATAGATGTTTGCTCAAACATTTTGAATGAATTAAAAATGTTGCATTTATTTGTGAAACATTTTAGCGTGTGGAACAGCTAAAATATGTTATATTTTTAGTGTCGTAGGTTGAAACATGGATGGATTGCTTAAGCGTGAAGAGCATTTCCTGGTATCTCAATGGAAAGAGTGTGCTCGTTAACATTCTTGTTAATAAACGTTTCAACTCTACAAGAAATGGTTTTATCGTTTATGAGCACGACAAAATTTAGTGGTTTGCACAATAAGAGTGTTGCGCAACAAAAACAACGACAACAGCAACAACAACAACAACAACAACAACAACAACAACAACAACAACAACAACACAACAGCAACAACAACAACAACAACAACAAAAATTGATCGTGTATGAATTCCTTTAGTCTCTAAAAATTATTATTATTATTATTATTATTATTATTATTATTACTATTATTATTATTATTATTATTATTATTATTATTATTATTATTATTATTATTATTATTATTATTATTATTATTATTATTATGTCGTAGATTCAGCTAATTATATCCTAGAAATGCGAAACAACGCTACTTACTGACCTTGAAAATATGTTTATCCAAAATTTTTGATTCTGAATCAATAAAGACGATTAGATTTTTGGCCAATAAAGAATCTTCTTAAGAGAGCCTAAATCATTTTCAAATTGTTTTCCAATAATTTTCTATTAGTAAAATTAGTAAAAAATTATATAACGGGAACAATTATTTTGAAAATATATTTTTATCCGAAATTTATTTCCAAAAAAAAATTACATACATCAATTAGTCTTAAGTCACTCTGATTATAATAATGATCGGACTATTTAATTGTTGAGAGCTTATACGGTGAAAGTGCGATACATACGACCCGATTAATTGGATATATATATATAAAGAATAATATATATAAATATATATATATATATATATATATATATAATATATAATATATATATATATATATTTATATATATATATTATATATAATTAGGGTTGGAAGAGCAGCGAAATTTTTTCAATCCATGCCGGCACGGCGCATCCACCAACGCTGGGACACTGGATTGTCCCACACCACCCCGCACGCACCGTGGCATCGGCCAACAAGTATATATATATATAGTATATAATATCTATAATATAATTATATAGATATAATAGTAGTATATTTATATAATAATAAATTAATATATATAATAATATAAAATAAATATTAAGTAAGTTTCGGTTTAGACAACCATTTTTCAACGTCAATTGAAAGTAAAAGGAAAATGAAGGTAAAAAATTCAAATAAAGAAGAACTAAATAGATAGAAGCACCACTTTCAACAATAAAAACAACAAAAAAAAAACTAAAATTATACTATAAAAATAACGTGTATAGTTAATCGGAACGGGTTGTCCTTTGCCTGTCCATTGTTTGTGTTTTTTTTTGTTTGTTTTTTTCAAATGGTTTTTCCAAGTTGTCATTTGACTTACTTATTAAGAAAGGTTTTTTAAACAATTCAAGTTAAATTTTTATTTATTATTATTAAAATATATAATATAAACCGAATCCTATAATATATATTATATAATATATATTATATACATAATTATAATACTATATATTATATATAATATTATAATATATTATACATATAAATATATATAATATACATATATATATAATACTTTATTATTTATATTTATTGTTATATATAGTATATAATAATATATATATAATATAATAAATAAATATTATATCACAAATCATATATATAATATTATATAAATATAAATATTAATATATATATATATACTACTTTATATATATATTACTACACACGAACTTACACATCTATGACCAAGCAACTCAGATTGTGGTGTTGGTAGTATCCTAAGCATATTCCATTTCTCTTATAAAATCATTTGCCCAGACTTTTGTTTTCCGACACATGGCCGCTTGACTGATGCATATCTTATTGGCGTAATAATGTACAAGTTGGACCAAACAGATTTCCAATGCACCCCAAATAGAGAAAAACCTGCACAACAATAAACGTGAGATAATTCACGTATATAAGGCTGGGAGAGGGACTAGATCTGGAGTAAGGCAGATCAACAAGTTTGGATCGAACACTCCAGTTGCACTTGTTATATTATTTGAATCCAAATAGTTAAATTTAAAAGTTCAGAAAGTTTTCATTCTAAATATTAATTATTTAAGCTTTTACTATAATTTTATTTCTTTTATAATTTAATAGGCATCAAGCAAATGTGAAATAAATTAATAGTCATATTAATGACAACTACCATAATTATTTAACATGATCATAAAATCCATTTTTTCCTTTTATATATATATTATAATATTATATAAACTATATTATTAATATATATAATATATATAATCAAATATAGTAATATAATAATAATTTATATTATAATATAAATATATATAAATAATATATATATATAATTATTCTTTTAGAAAATGCCAAAAAAATACGAATTCCATACATTAAAAGGACAAATAGAACAAATAAAAATACGGCCACACTCCACCACTGAAAGCCTCACAGCACACTGCCACAATTGATCCCGAACACAACCGAAAGGAAACAAAGTTTGCGAAATCACTGATTCAAACCCTCTGTGGGATTCTCCTTTTCTCCATTTTTTTTTTTTTTTAAATTCTTTGCGGATTGGTTACTTGTGAAAATAAGTCTGCTACTTTATTTGTCACTTTAAAGAAAACAAAAACGTCTATGAAGGCTATTTAAATTGTTATTACGAAAGAGAATATATATAATATATAATATATATATATTATATTATAATATATTTATAATATATATAATTATATAATATATATATATAATATATTATATTATATTATATATATATATAATTATATAAATATATTATAATAAAAATATAAATTTATATATAATACATATATATATACTACTATACTTATTATATAAGTTTATAATTTAATATATATATCAGTATATATATCTTAATTAATAATAATAATATTCCTATATATTTTACATATATAATTACATAATACCATGTATATATAAAATAGTATATATATAATATATATATATATAATAAGATATAATATATATACTAGTAAATATATATATTAAATATATATATCATATATATATTAAATATACGTAATAATTTATATAATATATATATGACATATATTAATATATAATATAGTAAATAATATATATAATAGATTATATATATATATATATACATGGGTATATATAAGCTATATTAACTTATACATGGGCTCTCATATCGTATTTATCATCTATAATATAATAAATATATATAATATATATACAGAATAATACATAATATATATTATATATAATATATATAGTATATATATATTATTATAATATATATATTACATATAATATATATATACTATATTATATATATATATATATATATATATATATACTAATATAATATAAATATAAACAATATATATAGTATATATACTATATATAGTATAATAGGAGGGGGGCATTTTTTTTTCTTCGCTGAGTTTATTAAGTATTGTAATAGAAGGCCTTAATATTAATATCAATAAAACTGCAAGAATATATTTAAAAGTATTTACATGGTCTTCATATGAGTATTCTAAACACCGTTAGCTTCGGATCCTCTATTTTATCTGATCTCTTTCGAACGTTGTTATTGAAGAGTCAAGAAAATAACAACGTCCGACAAGGGATCCCAGATAAAATAAGGATCGAAAGCTAACGTTTACAACATCATATAAAAATGTATAAATAACTTTTTAAATATTTCTTGCAGTTTATCCATTACTATTGAGTATCATATAGGCCTTCTATTATGATATTATATATATACTATATATCATAATATATATATAGGAGTATAAATATATTAATACATATATAATATATATATAGTATATATATAATATATAACATGTAGAATATATATAATATAATATAATATATATATATATACTAATATAAGAATAATAATATATTAAATATATATATATAAAATATTATAAATATATATCTTATAATACTAATATAATAATAATATATAATATAAATATAAATATATATATATTATTATATTAATAATATATATATATATAATATATACACAAAATTTAAAATTTTAAAAGTTGAGGAATGGAGAATTGAAAAGGAAGATTATTAATTCTATAAAAAAAAAAATGGCGGCCATGAGATTCATTCAAATAATTTATTATAATAATAATTAATAAATATCATTGACAGCATAAAGTATTTTTGATTTGATGTTTATGAACAAACAAACTTACGGTGGATATTTGCTTGTTCAAAATTATCAGATTTACAATTGCCAAGTTTATGAATTATATTATTTTTTGAATAGAGAAATAATTATAGAAAATATTTATAATTATTAGTTATATAATAATATATATTAATAAATATATATGAATAAATATATCACGTTATAAGATATTTTTTATATAAATATATAATAGTAAATATGAATAATATATACAAGTGAGATGATATTGATAGAAATTATTTATATTATGTTATAAATATTAATTAATTAATATTATATGAAATATAATAACATCCAGGGTATCAATGCAATTAAAATAATAATGAATATTATTATACAATGGTTATATAAAATATTATTAATATATTAATATAAGAATTTAATTTCAAGAAGTTATATAGATATTATATATAGAAATATTATATATTATGGTATATTATTTATATTAATAATTATAAAATGAGATATCATATATATAAATATAAAATAATTTAAGTAATAATATAGATATTTATATATAATAAGTATATATAAATATATACTATAACATAAAAAATATATTATATATAATAATAATAATAAATATAATAAATCATCAAATAAATCTTATATACTAAGAAGGTAATATATAATTATATACATAATATATATAAAACTTAGTATAATATATATAATATATTAATATATAAAATATATATAAATAATAATTATATATAAACAATATATTAATATATATATAATATATTTATACCGAAGCTATTATTTTTGCTTTGGGTACTTTATGGCATAGTTCAACAAAAAATAAGTTGTTTAAAGATTTAAATCTTCTGAGGAATTTTCCTTTAAGGAATACGTTCACGGTGACTCTGCATCGCGAGTTCGGAATTATTAATAAAGTTATTTCTTCTCGAAAAGTGTGAAAAATATTTTCGATATTCTAAAAACGAAAAGTACTGAAAGGCATCATTTAAAGAATAAAATTGGCAAGCAGTATTTTACCTAATTATTTATTTATTATTTAGGTTTTTAAATTAACAAAAATTTATTTTATTTTAATTTTTTGATCCTTTCTTTTTCATATTCTTATTCTTTTTTGTGGTATCTTGTCCGCTTTTCTTGAAAACTTTTTGCAAAGTTAATGAATTTACTTTATTAATATTAAGAGCTAATATTATAGATACTATATTCACGTATATCTGTGTGAAAATTTATTAGGATGATATGGACAGCTACATAATACAGTTAACGAGTTTTGAACAAAAATCAAGTTCTTCATTTAACGTTGATGGGGAACAAATTCGCAATACACGCAGAAGTTAAAAAAATACACGATACAATGTTGTTTGGATCATAGAATTCGTATATAATTATTAATAATTATATATACCATTACTTCATATTAAGATAATTAAATAACATTATATAATAATAATAAAAATATATAGAAGGGAGAGGAAGAGAGGAGAGAAGAGGAGAGTGTATTTTTAGAAAAAGAATTAAAAGAAAATAAAATCCGTGTAATTTCTTTTGAAAATATTTCTTAAATATATTTTACTAAGCTTTATATAAATTTATTTTGCTTGTTCCCATATTTGTACTACATCATACTCACAGGTTTTGATATAAAATGATCAGATCGTTTTTTATTAATTAATATATTTTTATGTTGAATTGGGGAAATAAATTGAAAACGAATTTCAAATAGTGACAATTTTTGACATATTGGATAATATTTGAAATGCTTTTAATCTCATTAGTACAAAGTAAATGCTCTCTCTCTCTCTCCTCTCTCTCTCTCTCTCTCTCTCTCTCTCTCTCTCTCTCTCTTCTCTCTCTCTCTTCTCTCTCTCTCTCCTTTCTCTCTCTCTCCAGGAACTCCACATCCAATAACCCACACACACACAACCTTTAAAAAAATACCTTGTATTTATGATATCTTTCAATAAAGCGTTTTAATAAAGAAGAACAAAGGAGACATTTCTTAAAAATGTAAATAGAACAAAATAAATACTATATAAAAAAACGCTAACATGTTTATTAGCTAAAATATATTATATGTATTTACTACATTTTTATATTAATATTATAATAATATATATATAATAAATATAATATATAATATTAAATAGAGTATATATAAATTATTTATAATTAATAATACAATAGAATAATAATATTATACATTATAATACTCTGGGCTCGTTGACGGAAGCAAAATTTAGACTGGTAATAATATTTTCGGATTCTCCGTTCAAATACTGTGTAAATAACACAACAAATACTGAAGCATAAGTCACAATTAAGGTTGCTCGCTCGTGGTCAGTGAGGTGCGGGTGCGCGTGCGGTAAATCGGAAAATTGTGGATGATTTTTCCAACCTTATGAGTAAGAAATCTGCCTCAACCTTCAATAGTTAAGCAAATCCTTCGTGAAACAAAGTTAATATTTGTAAATTCAAATAGAAAAAAACCCGAAATAAAAATCATGACAATAATAATCCCATATAAATATAATAATTAAAATAATAATAATAATAATAATAATATCAATAATATAATATAAAATAAATAAATAATAATATAATATAATAATAAAATAAAATAATAATAATAAACAATAAAACTAATTAATAATAATAATAATATACACATAATAATAATAATAAATAATTAATAATAATACATCACTATTAAAATAATAATAATTCAATAAAACAATAAAATAAGTATAATATAATAATTTCAATAATAAAATATATAATACATAAAATAATAATATACATAATAACTAAAAGGAGAATAATAAAATAATATACAGCTCTTCATCAAAACTATATGTCCAACATAACGAAAAGTCCTTATCGTGCCATCATTGTCTCACAAGATTCGTCTTTGGGCTCACTCATACGAGCCCACACGTACTTAAGAAAAACTCGGATTCGGGTTTTCCTCAAGCGCATGAGGTTTAATCAGACATATTGCGATAAAAGAGACCATCTTTCAATCTTTCGAAATGCTTCACTTAAGCTCTGATTGCTTACCGAGAATCCCAGTTCTGGTCAGTTCTTTGCCTTTATCTCTCTGCGAAGAGTACCTGGTTTTAGCCATGAAAGTTAATAAAATTATCAGTTATACAATAGCGTATATATTATCATTGCAGAGTCATATTAGCCATCAATCAACGTTGAAGCTTCTACGTATATTATATACTGAATATTGTTTTTATTTATGTACACTAAATATTATTTAATAATCCCATTATATACATATAAAACTAGAGACAAAGACCTGCTCTGAGCGTGACCTCAATTTCTAATTTTTTGAAAGTTAAGTTCTCTAGTACCCAAAACCATTATAAAGCAGTATTTGTATAAACTTTAACTGTTTCCTATAATTCAAAGATAATTATTGTACTTTAAAACTGCCGAGTAAAACTTTATCTAAATTATCAAATCTTCATATGACTTCAACAATAATCACAATATTAATCAAGTTACATTAAACTTTCTGTTACTATAGGTTCAAATTTTTTTAACACTCCCTAAAGGGAATCTTACATATCGATTTCTCAATTAAGCTAAACCGATATAATGCACTACAAAATTAAATCATAAATATTCCGAATTCATTACTTTTCGAATCATATCGACAGACTCGACTAGGAGTTATAATATAAAATTACGTCAGTGAAATACATTGTTTGAAATTTAACTGGCATCAATTTGTCCTCGATGTGCTATTAATTAAATTGTGGTTGAAACAGTAACTTTTTTTTTTGGACACAATCCTTGATTTTAGCAATAGTGCACTGCCATTTAATATACTCGATTTCTGATATAACTCTGCAACAATAATTAATTCATAATATTCCCTGTTAGTGAAAACCATAAAATACTAAAACTGTAATCTTACACAGATACTTAGAAGTCTAGGAAACTGAAATAGATTATATTATATAATATCTTTAAATATATTTTTACATATAATATAAGATTTAATAATTATAGTTGTAATATCTTTTCATTAGCTTCTTTTAGACAAACTTATTAAAAAAGACGAATCGGCCTTTTGGAAACAAAATTGTTGTCGTGATCGCTATATTTTTTGCTGATCTTAAGCTTTTTTTTTCTTTATTTGCTTTATTCATTGTTATTTCGTTCACACTGTTGTTTACTATAAAATGTAAAATTCGAACCTTTACCTATCCTGCTAAAACATTAAAAAAAAATCTATGCTACGTCCAGATCATGCATCATTCAGGGCAAAACAGCCAGCTTAATCCTTATTAAAATACGTAATGTAGATCTATTACAAATTAAATTAAATCTTATTAAATTATATTAAAAGTGCATTTTTACCTTAATAATTATTCGATCCGGTCTAAATATTAGGTCTTTTTGAAGTATATCTTTCTGTTCGGTTAATCTTCATATGGTAAGCATCTGAATGAATAAGACTTCTACATCTGTTAAGTAAACCATATATTATATTCAATCTGCATCCAAGTCGTAATCTCAAGTACTCTATACCCAATTTCTCAAATCACATTCTGATCCCCCACCCAAACTCAAAAATATATAAGATATAACAGTATCAAACCATTGCTCAAACCATGTCAACCCTTTCAAAAAGACCATTCAAGTTGAGTGCTTAAGATCCAAGTTGAATAAAATTCAAATACCATCGATTTATAATAAATAGTTCAAAAATTTTAAAAACACATTCAAACTGCACTCGAACATAGTGCCCCAATGGATACACCTTATATATAGGATCACTTTACATGATGTAATTAAATTTTTAAAAAGATTATGACTCTCGATACTTATTATTATGATATTATATTTTCAGTATATTATTAAATTTATCTAATATATTCTTATTTTTGTTATTATTATATTTTAAATATAATTATTAGTATTAGGTATTAATTATTACTTCAAAAATATTATTTGCAGCTATTTTATTAGACATTTTATATATATTGTGATGATTTCCAACAAGAGGTGTAATTATAAATAAATATGTAGTGAAATGTAATTTTAATGAAATAAAATTTAAATGTTTTTCCATTTGATTATATAATATATATATATATATATAATATATATATTATATGTGTGTGTGTGGATTATGTGTGTGTTGTGGATGTAATACCAGAAGAGACATAAATCAAACTTCTAAAGACATAGATTTGTCTTACGTCCAATAGTATCAGAGGAATATTTTAGAAATCTGGAACTGGACATGAACATGAACACGGATTCGCAATGTTCTATAGAAAAATAAACCAACGATTTTGTCATTACTTGAAATGGAGCCCAAATCTATTCCTAATGATGACGTTGCTTAAAAGTTCGAATGAGCGTCATTTAAACTTTAATAAAAGTTATTTTGTTACAATAATATTAATTATTGTGAATAAAGAAACACTTGGCTTTACAGACGGCAACGGCGCTTTCTAGCTTGACGATCTTCTACGGCATTAGAGTTTTGGCAAGAAAATATATTTATACTGAATATTACTGACAACCAGGCATAAAAGGGGTGTTACCACCTTTAAGTAAACTATAACTCAACTTACCGCTTAATTAACTTACTTCCACAGCAACATTATTAAAAGATACAGTATTATATAATGATACTTTATTGTACACATACATGAGGTAACGTACATCGGCTAATTCCACGGATATACACTGTCAAGCCGACTACAACGTCAAACGTGGATGTCAGGAACGACGACGTATAGCTTAACAATTCATACATACCCAAAAGAAATATATCTGAAATTTAGCAATTAAATTATGTTTAAACTACAGTATCCAAGGCAAATCGCCGCCCACTTTATTAACTAATATAATTGAGAAAAAAGTAGCCCACGAAAAGGCAAAGAAAATTTTTTTTAACGAAATGAGATAAGAAAAAAAAGTCCGGGAAATAAGGAAAAAAAGCCCGGGAAACAAAAGAAGGGGAAAAGATCCCGCGAAACTCCCCTGGTCGCGATGCGCTTCCTGTTAATTAAAGCCGATACTTATTTTCCCTCTCTTAGAAGATCCAGGTCTTAAATTAAAGAGAAACTGGTTTTAATGTTTTTTACTCATTGTTTCGATTAATTTTTTAAACATTTCCTTGTTAAAATTGAAAAGCAATTGAAATAAACTATTTATAAATTACAAGATTTTATGAAATATCCATATCTATGAACTGGCACAATATATCATGTATTATAGCTATTAAATCAATAATAAAATATAATATATAATATATAATTATATAGTATAAATATAATATAAATAGTATATATATAAAATATATAATATATATTATAATATATTAAATATATATATATAATATAATATAATATAATATAATATAAGCGAGGTAATCCTCGATTCAAAATTTATTTACGATTTCCTGTGCAACTAGCAATAGACATATAGAAAAAATTTAGTGCCTTGCAGAAATCAAATAGTTCTATTTTTGTGCCATTTTGTTTGATCAAAAATACCTTGTTTCTTTCCTACCCATCTACTCTATGTGAACTGAACAGCTTGTACAGTGAGGTAATAAACAATATAATATATATATATATTAATAAATATTAAATTTAATAATATATATAATTAGAAATTATACTTATTTATATAGAGTTAATATAAATAATTTAAATAAATATTTATATATCTGTTTTATGATATATATTTATATAATATATAAAATTAATATTAATATATATAATATTATAAATTATAATATTAAATATATTATATATATATATTATATAATGTATTATATATATTATTTTAAATATAAAATCTTAATATATACAATTAATATAATAATATTATATTGTGTGCATGTGTGGTTAGCCAGAGTTGGGAAATTCATTTCCGAAATCAATTAATCAAGGTGTGACATGCCCCAATGCATGGCATTTGAAAGTGTTTACGTCACAGAAGTGATGAAATAGAAGAAGAAAGTCTCTTTCAGAGTGAGAGAGTTAGTTAAACAGAGAAAAAAATGAGGCTGTGTAGATTAACAAGTCGCAAGAGGTTTCTTCTTCTTAAGGGAACAGACATGTGATTTGAGACTTCGTATACAAACGGTATCTGTTGTGATAGCGATGATGTAATGAGAGTGATGCAACAGTTCTAATTCGTGAAATGGATTAATGAGGGTCAAGTGAGTGTATAGGATAATTAATAAGAAGAAAAGCTTTAGATTTCATCAGCCCAAATACCCAAATATGCAATGCATGCCCATGATATAGAGGCATAGCTTGCTTTAGTTTTTTGACGATTTTATACATTTGGGTGAATACCTGGTTGACCCCATAAATGTTAAATCAATTTGTCAGGAACAAAACGAAAAAATTAATTAAAACCTTAGCGTTTCGGTTCTGGCAATCGCTTTGTATATTTATACCATGCAAGGAGTCATATTATCATGCAAGGAACGGATGGTAGCTATAGTTTTGTTAAAACGAGCTTTTACTTATGTCTTGGTTACATAAGTTATTTTACCTCTAAGAATTGTGTGAAAATAAAGTTAATGGGAGGAAAGCGAGAAAAACTTTTGACTTCAGAAAATGTTTTAAAATATGTAAAATAAGCAAATCGGTTAAATAAACAAAATAAATAAATAAATAATAAATTTCAATATTAATTAAAAAGTAAACCATGTTATATTCCCTATTAAATAGTAAGACTTATTATTTCATTTCATGCCTACTGAAATTCAAAATCACATATGCGAACGAACGGGTTTATGCGTGTTCCAGCGCGTATTGTGTTCTGAGAATATTATCACCGACATTATGAACCCTTAAAGTTCGGTGCTTGAATCGATATGCTCCGCTAAATATGAATTCGTATATTATTTAAAATACGTAATAATATATTCATCGGAGTCCGAACTCTCCGTGATTGATACGTTCCAGGGTTGGTATATAAAAAAAAAAAAAAGCCCGCCTAATAAAAAAAAAAAAAGCCCAGCTGCAATTAGTTTATTTTTTTTTTTAATTTTAGCTATTATTTTCAACAATTTTGGAAATATTTTTAAAAATTAACAATGTGCAATAATAACAACTATATTATGTTTCATTTGTGAGCGTAGTTGCACTATCTTTATTCAAGATTTTCACCGATATATACCTTTTAAATATTTAAAATAAATGAGAATTTAAAAAAAAATTTTTTTTTAAATTTTACTACATATGAATGTATCTTTAAATGGTATTGACTAGAAGATAATATTTATATTCCTTATTAAAATTACTAAATGAAAAACTTTTCAGTGAATGATGTAAAAAATCCTTTCCTCTTCTTTGGTTATAAATTTGCTACCTTAAATTTTGAATTTTCATTATTTTATATAGTATGCAATAAATTATAAAAACAAATTGTAAAATTAGAGTGAAGATAGTAAATGAATGCATCATAATTTCCCATTATTAGTAACTATCTGGCTGCGTTAGGCGTCTTCAAATCCTTACAAGTT
>JABUQX010133560.1:0-10000 GCA_015478945.1 Trachelipus rathkii
AAGTTAGTGTAGAGAAAGTTACATTATGTGAGTGTATAGGCCTGGTCAGCATAACTTATCAAAGTACTGATCTGAAAATATAGACTCATCTTGGATATACAAAATCAAAAATTGCTGTAGAATTTGAATACTCACTGCAAATTTATTAAGTGTAACAACAAATAAGAACTGAATAAATGTGCAAATAAACTCAAAATAGTCCTTAAAAAATATTACAGAATCCATAATTGATGATTCGATCCAAAGTTAGTGATCGAAGAAGAGCTTGCTAGACTTATAAGTATCTTTCAATGATTCTTCAAAATTCGTTGTTCTTATCAGATCAAGAAAATTTCCAAAGATTGGTCCAGAATATTCTGCAAATAATTTAGAAGGGAAGAATACAAGAGTGGTTCAGATAAAAAACTTAAGAAAGCAGTAGATATTTAGCATTTAAGATAAATAAAAGGAAAAGTATCCTTAAAGCGAGAAATAATGTGCAAGATAGCTACATTGGCAGAAATGAGGATAAATATGTAGAAAAGGTAAAGCAACTGCTCTAATGTGACCGAAGGAGCTGAGGATCAAAATACAATTTTAAAGTAAACCATGATTTGATTTAAACCTGCAGAAGAACGCATTTGACTTGAAAATTGGTTGAAGAACATGATGAAAAGATATAATTATTAGGGCATCATAGTGATTGAAAGCTAAAGAACCTATATTAGCCCCAATAGTTATACTATATATATAATAATATTATATAATATATTATTATATATATATATATATATATTATATATATAAGTATATTATACTAATATATTATACTATATATATATATATAATATGTAGCGGAGAGGAACACGCTGGGATCAACTAGCGTACCGACTGGAAGGTGCCTCTCTCCACTCTTTCTCGTATAGACGAAACGGAAGAAATTGAATAATTCATAGGTCAAAAATATATAAAGAATCGATAGTTTAGAGTGATTCGATAGAGTGGTTTAAATCTATTTTAGTAACACAGGCAACCAACTGCCACTCATAGGGTGTTACGGAGCAGGTTTTGCTTTTTCCGTAACGTAGAATGTCTATCGACTCCGTGCCTGCCTTTACTGGGTTGACTATTCAAGGAGGATTGTAGTTTTTCAGATGAATAAACATTTGTTAACATTAAGGTATTACCAGAGGAAGGTTTCTTAATAGACTTGTTTCGGATCTATCTATCAATGGTTGCTAACAGATATTGTTCAGTGGACGACTAATCCGATATTTTCCGTAGTAAGAATAATAAATTATGATGTCAATAGAGAACAAAAATCTAAGATATTGACACACTACGAAACAAGTTAATGTTATATTAATTCGGTTTACAAAATATATAACTGTGGGGTTTTGTGAAGAGCTAATAAGATTACAAATCCACCCCAAGCAATAACGGTATAAAATTATATTATTATTATACTAAGTAGTTGAATTGGATAAACTAGAAGTGATTTGTAAATTACTTTTGCAAAATTACCATTACATAATTTATTCAACTCAGGATCGATTAGAGTGGAAACCAAACGAATTCAAATATCATTCGTGCAATGAATTATGAGGAAGTAGGAATTCAATCAATACGACAATACTATACTAACTGGAAGGAGTTTGAGATCACAAAAAAGAACTGAAACAAAACAGAATTGAACAAACTGAAATGGGAACTGAAACAACCAGTAACATGAAATAGAACTGAAAAAAGGATGAAAATTGCAAACGCTATCGTAAAATAAAGCTGTAGATAACTATTTCTACATTATAATCTTTTTTAATTTTACATGTAATATTTTTATGACATATACCCAAAATGAAGACAGGGTTTTGAATTTACAAGAGGGTTTTTCAATTGGTTAATAGTTCTGTTCTTTGAGTCGTAAACTGCAACAATGTTTATGTTTTTCTGCTTTACCACACATAATTAATAAATTTATACAAATAATTGATTAAATATATTACGGTAATTTTTCATAACTCACCCTGGAAAATCTGGACAATCTAACTTCCAGTACTTCTAATATGTTATGAGTTGTTTTTGTACAGTACAATACACTATGTACTATTTAACTTTTAACAAAGTGTTTAGTTTATAATATTATTAATACATCAAATCATATATCCAAACTAAAAAAGAGAGAAAATAATTATAACCTCTATAATTCCCTAAGTTTTGATAATAAATAAAGCCATAATATACTATAATACAATCATCGTCCAGGCTGAGTCGAAGTGTCCAAACGGATCAAGAGTAATCTAAATACAAAACCGTTACTACGGGTTTACTTCATGTCAATGACACATATGCACGAACATACATTCCTTATACCTCCCGCTAAAATTAAACCCACATCAATTTTCTACGTCGTTCAGAGAAAGACGGGAGTGAGAGGCTAAGAGCATAGAACAGCGTAGAGAAGGACAACCAGGACTCTTAAATATAAACTACAATATCAAATTTTTTACAATTATTTATATATATACAAATTTTTATAATTTCTGTGCCTTAGGAGGGACGAAAGACGAACAGTAGATTCTTTCTCTTTCGTTGAATCCTGATCAAATACAGAGCCTTTTTGTGCTCCATCATCCACTTAAAGCCTTACAGTACAAACTTAACGCGATCCAGAGCGACTCAAGTCAATGGATAATTGTAATGACCATAGCAAGAAGATTTGGACACAAGCACAGACTGGATACTTGTAATAATTGGACTAAGGAGGGGAATATAAGACCACTATGTTCCCTACATTCATGAAGGAAAATAATTTTTACATTGGAAATAATTTATTACGGGACTGGTTGGACATAAGGACCGGGATAGTTTCTGCGGGAGATTCATCATGACCAGTATGAAATCGAGAATGAGAGCCATCATATAATCTGGATCCATCCGATTAATGTAATACAAAATAATGGTCATTAAGGGTATTTTTATTGAAATATCTGATATGAGGGGTGACGTTACGTACTCCGCCTTTATTAATTCTTCTATGATGGAAATCAAATATGTCGGTTCCTCGGACAATGTTCTTTTTCGGCCATTGGTACTTATTGAGGTGAGGATACAGGATCATCAAGGAGATATATATTGTACGTTACGACCCGATTCATGGAAGATACGCTTTTGGTTAAAGGCGTGTAAATCTTGTAGATGGCGAACATATATATAACTGTAGCTTGGACTCAGAAGTCTTGGTCATGATCCCGGGAATAACATCCACGGACAGACCATCAACGGGTTCATATATAGTTGCAGTGTTTTGCCCCGATCCTGCATCTTTTTTTTCCAAACCATCTTGTCAGGGACCATATGACTATGGTCTTACATTTGGTGTCATTAGGGCCGAGACCATTGGTAGGCAAAAGAAACTTCAAAAGGCACTTCAGAAGATGCCACAGGCATCATGAGAAGTTGACTAGTCCGGGTACTCTGGGAACCGAAAGAGATTTTTACTTCAGCCCAATCCATTCTGAAAAGTACAATATATTCGGCAGTAATCGAGTCATGATAGAATTTTATGATAAAAAATAAAAATGCACAAATATATTCTATTCTAAGGTATTATTTTCAACAGTCAGTCAGGAGACAAAATGAATCAGAGTAAACTAACTCATTTCCTCTCTCTCAATTTTCTCAAAGTGGACCCACAATGTTTAAAAACGGTCCCACCATAACTCTGAGAAACTGACTAACTATTTAAACAAAAAGAAAGGGAAGCAAGTACTGAATTCTAATATAGAATTTAAAATTTTACTTTAGAAGAGTTGGACAAAATATGTATTTCAGTGGTTGTCAAAATAACTTATTTAGCGTATTGCGATGATCTCCTTTCCACATAGTAAAGAAGAAAGGATCATCAATAATACTTAATTCATTGAAAACCCCTGTACCTCTGCAACCTATGAAACTTTAATTAAAATCATGGCATATTATATTTTTGTAAAATAAAAACAATATGAGGAAGTCTTTTTCCTTATTCTTTTTATTTTATTTTTAACCATGATTACTCTCTACACTGGGTCCTATGATTTAGAAGAATTCCGCTCATTCAGGCTATATGCATCTGTTATGATAACGGCTAAACTTCTCTCAGGAACCAGGAAAATCTGTAAAATAGTGTTTAAAGCTCCCCCACTCCACAACCTGTCATGAAACATGACAAGCTCGTTGGAGCAGAGGAACTGGTATATATATATATATGATAATATATATATATTATATAATATATATATATAATTAATTTATATATATATTATAATATATATAATAATATAAGTATAATAATATATAAATATATATATACATGTACATATATATATATATATACACCATATTCCTTATATATATATATTTTATATATACTATTATATTATATATTATATTATATATATAATAAAATATATATATATTATATATTATATAGTATATTATATATATATATAATGGTATATATATATATATATAATATATATATAAATATATATATCTATATATAATAATAATATATATAGTTGAATATTATATATATATATATATAATATATATTATAATATATATATATATATATATTATATATATATATATATATTATAATATATATATATTATATTAACTTCAGAGGCAGGTGGTTTTCAATGAATTTATTAACCATAAGTATAATATTTTTTTTGGGAACAATTTATTTATACTATATAAATATACACCGTAATAAATTCTTTTTGTGTTAAAAAAGGGTAACTCAACCACACAGACTTTATTATATAGCCTTGTAAATTTTTAAATTGTCTGTACTATACACGAAAGAAATACTAACACACAATAGATTCACTTAGGCCAAGAACATTTACTGCTAGGAGGAATATTCGTCTCATAATTTGACAAATTTTGAACGATCAGACATACTATAAGCATTAATCCAAAGACCACTTTCCATATAGGAAAATTGTTTATAGTTTTAAAATCAATAGTTAAGAAGGAAGTATATGAGATTAAGAAAGATAGAGAGAAAACTTATCTGGTTCTTCATTTGAGATAAGTCATTTTGCTCATTTTTAGCTTTTCTTAAATCGGTAAGGTGAACAAACAGACTTATAATGAAAATTGCAGATAAAATTTTCAAACAGCTTAAAAAAAAGCTACAAATCTCTGGGCTTATCTATTTCATCTCAGGGAAAGATCAAATTGTCAATTTATAACACAGAGAAGGTTATAAAAGACTGATCCATAAAGTTTATTCATTAGTAGAAGTGACTAGCAGATAGTTATAGTGAATCCCGGCCAAACATTTTAAATAACAGGGTTCACCATCAGCGTTATTTCCATATATTAAGGGTTTATTATTGGTATAATATATATGAACGTTAACTTTAAAAACATCCGTAAAAGCAGTTATAACTTCTGATAATTGGCAATCTGACCCTGAGTTTTAATAATCGGAAGGTCTTTTTTGGGACAAACTGACCCGCTGAAGTTTATATTTTTACTGGAATGTTTTGTAATTCGGGACGATAAGAAACTTTACCTCTAAATGTCTCTCGACCGATCCATATAAGTAAAGAGAAAAACATTTATATAACGAGTCCCCTCCTCCGCTGATTTCTATCGGAAAGAACCCAGGAGGAATGAAATCCAAAGAAGGATTTTCGGCGGGTTCTTCCATATTATCATTTACGGGAGATCGGGAAAGAGCATCGGCAACTATATTTTTAGGGCCCGATATATGACGGATGTCAAAGTCATATTCATAGAGCTCTTCCATAGTCCTAGCTAACCTTCCATCAACCAGACTCATATTTTGTAAATAGATGAGTGGCATATGGTCGGTATATATTATGAATTTTATACCACGGAGGAAAGGTCTAAGGGATTTGACAGCCCAACGCAAAGCAGTTAGTTCTTTGTCAATTACTCCATAATTTCTCTGAGCCCCATTAAAGGTCATAGAAATAAAAGCAATTTGTTTGCGTTCACCGTCTTGGATTTGGGAAAGGCAAGCACCAGCCCCGAGGTCTGAAGCATCAACATGGAGCTCCATAGGAGAAACCTCTGGACTATAATCGGGGAAACCTAACAATGTGGGGTTAACTAAGGCCTTTTTTAGTTGGTCGAAGGCCGACTGGCACTCCGGCGTCCAGGTAATGGATCTACCACCAGTCTGACTTAATAAAGGCTTGCTGATCTGAGAACAGTTGGGAATATGTCGCCTATAAAAATTTACCATTCCCAGAAACTGGCGTAATTGTTTTACCGTAGTGGGGACAGGAAATTCTAAAGCTCCTTTGAGATTTTTCTGAAGGGGCAGTATACCTTTCCGGGATATATGGTGACCCAAGAATTCCACCTCAATACGACACAAACGGGTTTTACTGGGTTTAAGTTTGTACCCGTTTTTCTCTAGTGCAGAAAGGACACGATCCAAGGTGGTTAGATGATCATTTATATTTTTACTGAGAATGATAATATCATCTAAGTATACCATAACCTCGGACCATGGTAAATCTTCCAACGCCAACATCATTCCACGTTGAAATGTGGCCGGACCATTCTTTACACCAAAGGGCATTTTTAAATATTCGTACTGTGCAAAGGGGGTGGAAAAAGCAGTTTTTTCAACACTCTCGGGTTCCATTGATACTTGAAAATATCCACGGACCAAATCTATTGTTGTAAAATAGACATTACTGTACATATTATAAATCGTATCTATTAGGTTAGGTAACGGGAAGGAATCGGTCTTAGTAACACTACTTAATTTCCGGTAGTCGATACATAATCGTAACTTACCGTCAGGTTTTCGGACCGGAACCACAGGAGCTGAATAAGGGGATTTACTAGGTCTAATAATATCCTGCTCCAACAGTTCATGACATTGGTTTTCTATTTCTTGAGCCAAAGGACCCTGGAAACGACGTACTGGTAATCTCACAGGTCGACCAGTTTCTACCTCGATAGAGTGGGTGATATTTGTAGCCACTCCCACGTCGTGGTCACCGAACTGGAGCCGATTATGTTTAATAACACTTGCATTAATCCGTTTCTTTTTTTCAAGGTCAGAGAAGGAATATCCGCAAAAGCACAAAACTCCTCTTCCAAATTTAGTGGGGGAACCATACGTCTGTTTACAGTTTGCTCACAGAATTCGCCTCTACTGGCCTAGTATTAATTTGAAGAATATCTTCTTCTTCCAAAGAACACAAGCTACCTACTACAGTGCCCTTCCTATAATAATGAGGTGTATCGGAAGTATTTAAAAGAGCGATCCTACAAGAATCTCTCAAATCCAATACACCCGGGATTGGAATAACAGGTCCCATTGGCTCGGATTGAAACCCTACTAACGAAGAGAGTTCAGATGAAGGACAACTTACATCCACCATCTGACAGGAAAAAGGGGGACAATTAATGGAATTAACAGTGACGCATTTATAAAAGGGAATTTTTAGACTCTCATCCTTAGCGATGGATTCTATACAATCATCAGATCTATGTACTAATTCCCGCGTAGTTAAGTCTGGGAGAAGGTCATTTTCTTTTAAAGCGACAGCCCCTAAAACTAGCGGAGCAGGCATAAATTCCTGGGGAACTACCAACAAAATGACGGGCTTAGATACATAATCACTCTCAGGGAAGTGCAAATTACATTCAGCATAGAAGTCAATAGGTACTGAATGTTCACGGACCAGCCCACTGATGGCATTAACTTTTATATCTACAGAGGGCCGTAAGGGCAAGTTCTTCATGTACGACTCGGTGATTTCAGTGCTGATTAAACTGATTCCAGCTCCACTGTCTATCATACAACCGTAGAAGCCAGAGCTGTTGGGAACCAAAGCGACTGAGACAATCAGAGGGTCCTCCTTGAAAGGAGTACAATGGACTACCATCGTCCGTAAGGGATTTTCTAAGGGTTTATTTATTTCTAAGGGAGGTCGTTCGGAAGATTTCTCGGGAATAATTTTAGAAGTTTTAAAATTTTCTATGCCTCCATCATCATTAACTGAGTCGATTAAAGGGTGGTTCTCCTCCAGAGGACTCAAGTCCGGGGAGACCAGGAGTTTAAAGGGGGATCATACCGCACCTCATCCTTAGTGCAAGGGTTTAAATTTTTACTGACAGGTAGGGATGGTTCCACTTGCATGGACGAAGAGGGAGGCCTGTGATTGGTCGATTGATTTGCGGAATAAGACCGGGAATATACTTTTTCAAAGGGAACAGTTCTAAGGGAAGAAGGCTCGTGGTCATGATTATGTGACTGGGGAGGAGCACTAATTGAACACCTCATCCCAGCGTGAGGACCACCGCAGAAGAGACAAACTACTTTTCTAATATTCGGGGAAGGGGAAGTAGACTTTCTAGATCGACAATTGGCCCTGATGTGACCTTTCTTTTTGCAGTAACTGCATACTCCCAGATATTTGTAACACTCCTCCATGGAGTGACCTGTTTTTTCACAGTAGTTACACAAAACCTTTTTCCGGTCATCAGGCCTAGGAAGAGAATTCGAATTATGATCAGGACGAACTGTACTATCATGGTTCTTGTAACTATTGGTGGAGTCACGATAATATCGACTACCATTATTTCGTTCATGAGGATTACTTTTCTTCTTAGGGGCCTGTCGATGATTATTTTTGGATTTCGGTTTTCGTTGTTCAGCGTTGCGATGCAAAACCTCAGTCCATCCGGGGAGTGCAGCATTTATCCGGATAACGGATTCCGAAGATTCGTCTAGGTTCACTTTCATCGCGGTCTTTTGGGCGTAAGTTGAATTGTCGATCTCAAATGGATTAGTTTGGGAAATGGATTTCGGGAAAACGATATTCTCGCTATCTAAGGAATCCCGCAAAGTTCAATATATTTTCCCAGGAACTTCTAACTAATAACGTCCAACTCCATCATTTTTATATATTGACGGACGAATGTTTTCAATATATGGAGGCAAACTACAAAGGAAAGCTATTCTAAGGGAATCATGATCTCTCATATCGTGTCCATGATAAGCTTGACTAAGCCAGGCGTTCTAATAACCGAAGGGCAAACTTTTAAATGCTCTTGTTTTGGGGTATCGATGAGCGCATGATACTTCTGTATCTATACTCTTTTTCTTTTTTTCTTCATCTCTAATACCAACATCTAGATTATCCCGTACAGGAAGTATTCCACTGTAATCTCTTTATGATTTCACGGTAAATATGTGAAGAAATTTTGGCCTTCTAGCGTGTCGTCCTAAGCATTAACCATTGATGAGTTGGCATTTGGATAATGGAAAGGCTGCAATAAGCCTCAAAATCAGCCAAATAGACTAAAAGATCTTGTTCTGATTCATATTTAAATTTGCCAGGGTCCACAACCTTAAGTTTTTGAGAGTTCTTGAGCAACTGTGTAAGGATTACAATGGCCTCCTCCAGCATGTCAAGTCTCTGTTTCATTTGTGGCCCTGAATACATAGAAGGTTCATTGAGATCGGGAATACGACGTTCATATTGTCGTTGTGGTAATCCTTGTGGAAAACAACCAGAATACGAATGAGGGTCAATAGACATCTGGTGCTCCGGATACTAATTTACTTGGATTTGTTCTCGGTGGGGTTGTAGCAACCTATTATATTTCTCGGAGAAATCAGATTCTCCTTTATTTATTGGGGACAAAGAATCTCTTGTGCCTCTACCCATGTCTGGATTTCTCAAGAGACACTTAGATTGGGTTAAGTAATTTACTGGTGATACAGAATTATGAAGAAGACTCTGATTAGGCAGAAGTTTAGGGTTAGGAAGAAGTTTAGGATTTGGAATAAGGTTAGGATTAGGAATAAAGTTAGGATTAGGAATAAGATTAGGATTAGGAATAAGATTAGAATTAGGAAGAAAATGATTTTTAGAAGTTTCTACATAACTAGGAAGATTATGAGGAAAAAGTTTGGATCGTGGTTGACATTGGGAAACTAAGGAAGGGTTAAACTCACGATCATAGGAAGAAG
>JABUQX010133560.1:15000-22500 GCA_015478945.1 Trachelipus rathkii
GTTTTCCAATAGTGCAGCAACCTTAAGCTGATCCGGAATACCGGATCCGGATCCGGAGCGGGTGCCGGATTCGGAGCCCGTCTGTAATAAATTTTTTTTTTATAAGAAAAAAATTTTTTAGATGAAAAATTTGTTGCCCAAAGACGTGCTGAACAGATTTCAAATAGTGCAAAATCCTTAGTCGGATCGGGATCCGGAGTCGGAGCCGGAGTGAAGTCTGAGCCAGAGTCAGAGCCGGTGCAATAGTATAAATTTTTTCAGAAGAAATAATTTTTTGAATGAAAATTATTGCCGAAAGTCGTGCTACAAATTTTCAAATACGGGCAACCTTAGTCAGAATCCGGAGCCGAAAGAGAAGTCCGGAGCCGGAGCCGGAGACGGAGCCGGAACCTGGGTATGAATTTTTTTTCAAAAAAAAAATATTTTTTTAGGTGAAATTTATCGCCAGACGTGCTGAACAATTTTCAAATATTTGTGCAGAACTAGTCAGGTCCCGGATCCGGATCCGGATCGGACTTCGAGACGGATCCTGGGTATAAATTTTTTCCAAAGAAAATAATTTCTTATGATAAAATTTATTGCCCAGAAGACTTTGTTGAACAATTTTCAAAAATAGTGGCAGAATCCTTAATCGGTCCGGATTTAGAAGTCGGAGCCGAGCCGAGCGCGATTCAAAGTCGGAGAATGGAGTTCCAGAGCCAGAGTATGATTTTTCGAAAAAAAAAAATTTTAGGAGAAAATTTTATTGATAGAAGAACATGCTGAACAATTTTCAAATAGTTCAGGAAACCCTAGTCGGATCCGGAGCCGGAACCGAGCCGGAGCCGGATCTGGGTATGAATTTATTTAAAAAAAAAATATTTTAGGTGAAAACTTAATTGCCAGAAGACGTACTGAAATTTTCAAATAGTTCAGAAAACCTTAGTCAGAATCAAGGAGCCCGAAGTGAAGTCGGAGCTGAGCGGAGCTGGAGCCGGAGCCGGAGCGGAGCCGGAGCCGGAGCCGAGCTGGAGCAGGAGCCTGGGTATGAATTTTTTTCAAAGAAATATTTTTTAGGTGAAAATTTAGTGAAAAAAAACGTACTGAACAAATTTCAAAAATAGTGCAGAAACCTTAGTCGGGTTCGGATCCGGATCCAGATTCCGGAGCCTTAATTCTTGGTAATAAATTTTCAGAGATAATTTTCTTAAATTAATAAATTTATTTTAAGAAGACTTGCTGAACAAATTTCAAAAAGTGCAGAATCCCCTAATCGGATCCGGAATTCGGAAGCCGGAGTGAAAGTCGGAGCCGGAAGTAACGTTTTTTTTTCGAAAAAATATTTTTTTGTGAAAAATTTATTGATAGAAGAAGTTGCTGAACATTTTCAAATAGTGCAGAAACCTTAGTCCGATCAAGCCGAACTCGGAGCCGGTGTTGGAGCCGAGCCGGAGCCGGAGCCTGGATATGGGTATTAATTTCTTTCAAAAAAATATCTTTTTAGGCGAAAAAAATGTATTGCCAGAAGACATGTTTGAACAATTTTCAATTAGTAACAGAAACCTTAGACGGATCCGGATCCGGATCCGGAGCCGAACCCGGAGCCGGGTCCTGAGTATGAATTTTTTTAAAGAAAATAATTTTTTTAGGTGAAAAATTTTGATTGAAAGATGTGCTGAACAATTTTCAAATAGTGAAGGAACTTTGTGTATCCCGGAATCCGGAGAAGGAATCCCGGAGTCGGATCGAAGCGCGGATCTTGCTTATAAAATATTTTTCAAGAAATATTTTTTATTTGAAAAAAATTGTTGCAGAAGAATGATCAAAAAGCGTTCAAAAATAGTTCAAAAACAATTAGTCAGATCCGGATCCGGAGTCGGAACCGGAGCCGGAGTTAGAGGCGGCCTGGTTATAAATTTTTTCAAGAAATATTTTTTAGATGAAAAATTTATTGCGGAGGGAACGTGTTTGAAACAATGTTCAAATAGTGCCAGAAACCTTAGTTTGGATCGGATCCGGAGTCGGAAACGAAGCCGGATTCTGGGTATAATTCTGTCCTATAAATATTTTTTTTTTGTGAAAAGTTTATTGCCAGAAGACGTGCTAAAAAATTTTCAAATAGTGCAGAAAACCTTAGTCGGATCCAGCTCCGGATCTGGAGCCGCAGCCGGAGTAATGAAACGGAACAGGATTCTGGGCATAAATTTTTTTCTAAAATATTTTTTAGTTGAAAAATTTATTGCCAGAAGTACTGCACAATTCTAAAACAGTGCAGAAACTATAGTCGGAGTTGGAGCCGGAGCCGGAGAAAAATAATTATTATTTTTCTTTTGGGTTGAAAAAGAAATATATCAAAGGCTTGATTGATTAAAAAAAAAAAAGAATATTATATATATAATATATATATAATATATATATATATATATATATAATATATATATATATATAATATATATATATTTATATTATATATTATATATATATATATATATATATATATATATATAATATATATATATATATAATATTATGGATTGGGTTATGAAAGAATCAGAGTTGGGGTGAAGTAGCAAGGGATGGTGTTAGAGTAATGGAGAGTAATATAAGAGAGTGGAGGGTGCCTCTGCTTATTGTACGCTGATGATTTAGTTTAGTGGTGGCCGAATCTGAAATAGGCTTTGAGGGGATTAATAGAGAGAGATTTGGCAGGGTGGTGTAAGGAGGGGTTTGAAAGTAAAGTAGAATAGAGTAAGGTTATGGTTTTGAGTGAAGATAGTTCTTCTGTGCAAAGTTATGTTAGATGGTGAGGCAGCTGGAAAAAATGTCTGAGTTCAAATATTTAAGGATATATGGTGGATGAAAAGGGAACGGATGATGAGAGTGTAAGTAGGAAAGTTGTGAAAGGAAGGAAAAATGCTGATGCAATTAAATTTCTTAGTGGAATGCCAAGAGGGAATAGACTTGAATGTGCTAGGTCTTACATGACGGTATGCTATTATCTGTGCTAATGTATAGTAGTGAGACTATAGGTCTGGAAATAAGAAGGTACAGATATAAAGTTTAGATATAGAACTTCTGCTGGGGCTACACCGGCATTTTGATGGGTTGCTCCTGGTTACAGGGCAACCAACCAAGTCAGCCACGCCGACATGGCCAAGATGTTGTTGTCGATAAAATTTGCAAATAATAAGAACGATGAAAAATTTCACTCGCGCCAGGACATCGAACCATCGACAACAGCGTCGCCGTTAGAAGACAATGTACAGGAGGCCTTACCCCTAGTTCGATCTGCCACTTCCAGAAAAAAGGTATCCTCGGAACAGTATTAAGTCTCCTACTTCGAATATCACTGCTTTGAAACGGTTCTTATTTAAATCCAAGAAGGGTGCTTGGAACCCTTGCTGGGGCTACACAGCATTTGTCAGTTTTGCTCCCGTGTTTACAGGAGCAACCAATCCAAAGTCAGGCACGCCGAATGGGAAACGATCATTCTTGTTGAGATAGAATTTGCAATAATAAGACTAAGAAAAATTTCATTCGCGCCAAGTGACTCGAACCGGTACAAAACAGCGTCAACGTTAGACAATGTACAGGAAGTTCCACCAATAGTCCGATCCGACACCCAAAAAAATAAGGTAACTCTTTACAGTTTTCAAGTTTCCTGCTTCGATATCACTGCTTTGAAAATCGATACTTATTTAAATCCAATAGAAAAATGTGTTGGAAACTGCTGGGGCTACACGGCATTCCTCTGGGGTGCTCCTGGGTTACAGGGCAAACGACCAATAAGTCAGGAACGCCCCGCATGGCACAAAACATGCTTGTGCGACAAAGTTTGCAATAATAAGAACGAAGAAAAATTTCACTCGCGCCAGAACTCGAACCGTCAACAGCGTGGCCGTTAGACAATGTACAGGAGGCTCTACCACTATTGCGATTCGCCTCCCCAAAAAGAAGGCATCTCGGAAATTTTCAAATTTCTTGCTTCGATATCACTGCTTTGAAAATCGATATTTATTCAAATCCATAGAAAGGTGGTTGGAACCCCTGTTGGGGCTACACAGCATTCTGCTAGTTTGCTCCGTGTTACAGGAGCAACCAACCAAAGTCAGGCCACGCCGATATGGGCACAACATGCTTGTTGCAACAAATTTGCATTAATAAGACGAAGAAAAATTTCAATCGCGCCAGGACTCGAACCATCGACAACAGCGTCGCTGTTAGACAATGTACAAGAGGTTTAACCACTAGTCAGATCCGACACCCAGAAAAAAAAGGTATTTCGTTACAGGTTTTAAAGTTTCCTGCTTTCGATTCACTGCTTTGAAACTCAGATAACTTATAAAATCCACGAACAAGATGGTTGGAACTCCTTCTGGGGCTACACGGCATTCCTTCAGGGGTGCCTATGGGTAAACAGGACTCAACCGCCAAGGTTCAAGGTACGCCAAACCAGACGCAATACAACATGCTTCTTACGACAAATTTTGCAATAAGACGAAAAAAAAATTTCACTCGCCCCAGGACTCGAACTATCGACAACAGCGTCGCCGCTAGACAATATACAGGAGGCTCTACCACTAGTCCGATCCGCCTCCCTAGAAAAAGACGCATCTCGAAGTTTTTCAAATCTCCTGTTTCAATATCACTGCTTTGAAACTCGAACTTACTTAAATCACAGAAGGGTATTGGAATCTCTGCTGGCGCTACAAAAAACGGCCATTCTTCTGGGGTGCTCCGGGTTACATGGGAAAAGGAGGAAAAGGAGCAACCGACCAAAAGTCAACGAGCCGACATGCGTACAAGAGCTGAGTATAAATTTGATAATAAGACGAACAAAATTTCTATCATAAACACTTCTCGAACCAATCGACAAATGCGATCGTAGACAATGTGAGGTGGCCTCTACCACTAGTTCGATCCACCTCCCCAGAAAAAGAAGGCATCTCAAAAGTTTTTAAATCTCCTGCTTCGATATCAACTGCTTTGAAACTCGATAACTTATTTAAATCACAGAATGGATGGTTGATCCCTTGCTGTGGCTACAATGGCATTCTTCAGGGGTGTTCATGTGTTTACAGGAGCAACCGACGAAAGTCAAGGTAACGCCGACATGCGACAATAGCTTGTTGAGACAATATTTGCAATAATTAAGACGAAAAAAATTTCACTTGCGCCAGGACTCGAAACCATCGACAACAGCGTCGCCGGTTAGACAATGTACAGGAAGGCCTACCACTAGGTCCGAATGCGTCTCCCAAAAAAGAGGCATCTCGAAATTTCCAAATCTCCTGCTCGATATCAACTGCTTTGAAACTCGCTAACATATTTAAATCCACAGAAGGTGGTTGAACCCCCCTGGGGCTACACGGCATTTTTCAGGTGTGCTCATGGGTTTACAGGAGCAGCCGAACAAAGTCAAGGATCGCCGACATGCGCACAACATGCTCGTTGCGAGAAATTTGCAATAAGAGAAAAAATTTCACTTGCGCCAGGACACGAACCATCGACAAGAGCGTCGCCGTTAAACAATGTACAGGGAGGCTTTACAACTAGTCCGATCCGCCTCTCCAAAAAAGAAGACATCTCGGACAGTTTTCAAAGTCACCTGCTTCGATCATTCACGCTTTGAAACTGTACTTATCTAATCAATAGAAGGTTGCTTGGAACTATATATATACTATATATATATATAATATATATATATAATATATATATTATATTATATATATATATATATATATATATATATATAGTATATATATATATATATATATATTAATATATATATATATATAATATATATATTATATAATAATATATATATATATATATATAATATAATATATATATGAGAATAAGTTTTTTTTTTGCGTCCTAAAAGATGAAAATTTTCCAAATGTTTATTTGTGTTTTTCTAGCATTTCATTTTTTCCTTACATGAGAAAAAAAAAATTCATTAAAAAAAAACGAACAGATTTATTTTTTTCAAATTTGGTACCAAGCTCACATATAAAAGTGTTAACAAACTGATGTTTATATTAAATGTTTTAGTAGAACGTAAGGTGGTGTAAGCCATGCCATGCTGAGCACAAAACTCAAAAATTTGAAAAAGTACTTCGTAGAGATTGTAAATTTTTTTTTAAAAAAACAAATTTTCAAAATAAGGTGTCTAACTAAAATTTATTACCACACTAAATTGGCGTATTTTAGTGCAAAAAAAATTGAAATATCTTGAAAATTAAAGATTTTATGGCAGTTTTTGTGGAAATTCAAAAAATAAAAATTCCTCTCTTCACCCTAAAACTGTTCAAAAACGAACAGTTTTTTTTTTTTGTTTTTTTCATAAAATTAAAGATATCATAGTTGTTCATCAAAAAAATATTTACGTTTATCGGTTTGGAATAGTTGAGGTTTTGCTATGAAGTCTCCCCTTAAGTTTTTAAATATTATATTTTAAGTTTAAATTTGGATATCTCTTGTGCTGTTTTGTAATTTTTGTTTTAAGTTCTTTGCAAAGTGTTTTAGTGTTTAATATTTGCTGACGAAGAGAATTTCATGGGAAAATTTTACCGCTCTAAATTTTAAGTTAAGTTTTAGCTTGATCTCTAATTTTTTTTTTTTTTTAACATTAGATATATTATGTGGTTTTATCTTTTATGCTCGTTTTAAATAATATTGGTTAATATAGAGCTTATTTTTGTTTTTGCTTTTTTTTATTATTATTCGTGAATTTGTAGGGGTGAATGAGAGTTAGTGTTTTTAATTTTAAGATTTTTCACATTTTACATATTTTTATTTTTACTTTTTTTCGTGAATGTGTAGGGATGTATGAGAGTGTTAGTGTTTTTTAACTTTAAGATTTTTCATTTTATATAATTAATATAATTACAATTTTAGTTTTTTAACATTTATTTTTTTTAAATGTAGGTTTTAGTGAGTGAATAAATTAACCTGTTATGATTTTGTTTGTTTTTTTTCGCCTGTTGGTTTTTGTCTGTTGTTTGTTTTGTGGTGGATGTGTGTGCATGTAAGATGGCAGATTTGCACAGGCGCGGGCTTACTATCGACTTTACAAACATCCGTGGCATTTATATATATTATTTTGTACTGCAAATGAATACATGACATATGAGCATTTATCTTAGAGGGGAGCTGGTTACAATGTATTCCGCTAAGTGAAGTAATTAGAAAGTAATAAAATATTGCTTTCATCATAAATTGTCTATAATTTTTTATAAGTATCTGGCAATTAATGTCATTAGTAGAAAATTTGAAGACTTCAAAACTTTTTTCAGTTTTTTTACATTATTTCTTAAATCTGTAATTGTTTATTAGAAGAGCCCAGCTTTCGATTTTCATGATTTGGTCTGAGAATACTGGAAATGCACTAAAATGATTAATAAAAGTGACCAAAAGAATCTGAGATGCATATAACATTATTTATTGATGTAGCAAATATTTATGGTTTAAGCAAAAGATCTATTCGATTTTCAGGAACAACCTCCCTTTTGTGACTTT
>JABUQX010133561.1:0-27131 GCA_015478945.1 Trachelipus rathkii
AGAGAAGTATATATATACTGAAAGGTTTATATATATTATATATAATTATATATATATTATATATATATATATTATAATATTATATTAGTAATATATATATATAAATGATTTTGACTGAGGGATTTAAATGAAAGTTTCTAAATTTGCAGATAATATCAAAGTGGCTACCTCAGTTAGGAATAATGAAGGATGTATAGAGATTCAAAATGATCTTGATAAATTTCTTGGGTGGGCATGAATTTTAATAATAAAAAGTGTAAGGTTCTTCATCTAGGTTACTCAAATGGAAGTTCTTCAACTACAATATGAATGGGGATTAGCTAAAGTCTGTGGACCAAGAAAAAAGATTTAGGTGTGATTTTAAAGCAGTATTTGAATAGTAGCCTAATCAAGTGTTTGGAAGCAAGGAATAAAGCTAATAAGATGTTGGGCATAATAAATCGCAATGTTGTTTACAAGAGCAACTAGTAGCCTATATATAAGTTAACTGTATAATAGCTATGTTAGGCCAGTATTAGAGTATTGTGCACGAGCTGGGGCCCCTTATTTCAACGAAAGACTTTAAAATATGCTAGAGAGGAGTGCAATGTTAGAGGCAACAAGAATGATTTCTGGGTTTGAGGGTAAGAGCTATGAGGAGAGGCTGAAAGAGTTAGGAATGTTTTCTGTAGAAAGGCAATTTCTCAGAGGGGACATGATACAAGTCTACAAAATATTTACCTTTATTAATAAATAATAAATTCTTCATAGTAGAGCATGGATGGAAGACCAAGGGGGTAGGGTTGGGATTAAAAAAAAACCGTTTTTTTTTTTTTAAAAAAAACACGTTTTTTTTAAAAAAAAACAAAAGGCCAAATTTTTTTTTTTTTTTTTTTTTTTTTTTAAATTACTTTTTTTCATAATTTCATCAAGTTCTTATTTACGGGTATTTAGCATTAAAAATACAGTAAATTACAATATGTTAAAATAGAGGTATTCAAATATATAAAGTAGATTTTTAGTACTTAGTAAAGTTTTATTTGTGCTCTAGGGCATATAACTATTACATTTCACATGATCTGATTATTATTATTATTATTATTATTATTATTATTATTATTATTATTATTAATTATTATTATCATTATTATATATATATAATATTATTATATATATATATATATAATATATTATATATATATATATATATATTATATATATATATATATATATAATATATATATATTAAAAGCCCTTGGAATATTAAACACTTACCCGCCCACTCTGTATCCATTAATTAGTAAGGACTCGTCGCAGTCAGAAAAATCCAACCTATAGCTTCACGGGGACTGCGGCGGACCCCTCACTATGTAAATCGTCCAGTGTAAGTGTTCATCCTTGGCCCAGGTGGGCCACAACCATACCCCCTCCAAAACCCCGGCCATTCTCTCCTATTATGCACCTTTTCTTGCCTCTGCCAAACTCAACATTTCTGTCCTTCAGACATTCGTTCACACTTAAAACTTTTTCTTCGATCTCCCAGCCGGTCGGTTTCCCACACACACCACTATACATTCGCTTAAAAACCGACTATCAATCATCCTTTCCACATGAACCAAACCATCTCAAACATATTTTCCATTTATTCCTCTTGTTTACCCATTTCTTCACACACACAACTCTCTAATACGTTCGTTCATTCCTCATTTTAATCAATTCTTCTCTACACCTAGCATGCCCTAAGTATTGTCCATGACAACATTGAACTTTAGATCTATGCTTCCCTTATTCCAGACCATAGTCCCACTACTATACAATAACACAGGGAACAATACCATCATGTAAGACCCCTAGCACTCTAAAGACTTAGTCCTTACATTCCACCAACGATTTTATTGCACCAGCCACCTTCCTGGCATCCAACATATACCCTAAATAATTTAAACTCAGACACTTGTTCCGATTGCTCACTATCTAACAACATAACTTCACAACGAGGATTGTTCTCACTCACAACCATAACTAACTCTTACTACGTTTATTTCAAAACCCCTCCTTTTACACACCCTATCCAAATCTCTCTACAATCCTCTCAAACTCTTCATATTTCGCAAAACAAAACCAAATCATTCGCATATAAAAGGTAGGGCACCATCCACCTCATGCTCCATTTCTCACATCATTCTAACACATTTTCCTGCCACCCCCACTTCCAATTCTTTCATAACCCATCCATATCAACAATTGAATAACCAAGGAGAAATAACACAACCCTGCCTACTCCGACTATTAATACTAAACTAATACTTTTGTCACCAAATTTTATTCTTACACATGCCTCACTATCATCATACATACTTTTGATTTCCATTCAGAAGCCCTACCAACCAACGACTATATATGACTAACCCCCTGCAATAGAGTTCCTATTAACCCTATCAATAACCCTGTTGCAAATCCATAAAACTTAATTACAATTTATATTCTCTTCTTCTCCCTCATTTTCTCTATCATTTGCTTCAATGTAAAGATCTTTGATCCACACATCCTCTTACCACTTCTAAACGCACCTTTGTTTCTTCAACAAATCAGTCTTCAGTCACTCGGCGCAATCTTTAACCAAAAATACCAACATATATCTTCCTTATAACACTCAAATATAAACTAATTCCCCTATAATTTCTAGTTCCCTTTATCTCCCTTTACCCTCATATAAGGAACTTACTGCTCTCGCTCATCCCTCGGACTATACCCTACATAGAACGCTTTATTACACAACTTAGGTCCAATCAATCAAAAACTTGCCTCCGTTCTTGATCATTTCCCAAGTAATTTATCTATACTTGCAGATTTACCAATTCTTCAACTTTCTCCACTCTACCATTTCCTCTTCTTTGCTAATAACCTCATCACCAAAATACCTATTCCTTCTTGCACGATCAAACCCACACACAGTCACTATCACCCCTTCATTACTGCCAATTATTATTACAGATTTTTCGAAGTGTTCTTGTCCACACTCCCCTCACAATCCATTTTCATCAGTTTACAAAAACAAACCATCCCTATTCATTTTATTCTGAGGCAGGTTCCGTTTATTCTAATTTTTAACACTTTCGCGCTTCCTTCCAGAAGAGCTTCCTATTCCTTGTAATGTCCCATTCAATTCTCCTTCCAAACCTGTTTCATGTACCTCTTTCTTTTCTCTTACATATGCATCTTTTAGCAATTCTTTTTTCCTCCTTATATAATTTCCAAGCATCTTTCTTTGAAACTTCATTCATTTGCTTTTTAGTACATTCAACCACCCTTTTTTTTTACTTTTAACCGCTTGCATCACCTCTTCATTCCACCCACTCACTGTTAGCATTCCTACTTCCTACTTTAACACCATCCCAATACTTCTTTTGCACTGCTAACAATTGCTTCCAGATTTATTTAGTTTCAGCTTGAGTTCACATTCAACTGATATAACTTGCGAGCGTCCTTACATACTTAATCCTTATTACACTTGTTCAACTAAACTTCTCTCCACTCTTAATTTTACCCTCATTGCTTGCCATATCACCTTCCTCTCTTCCAAAGTCCCACTAGACTTAATTTTACATAGAACAACAATAATGATTGCCGATAATCCCTCTTCTAACCCACTGATTTTAACATCGCAACATATGCTTCAACAATCTCATTCTTCACCAACATAAAAATCAATCATACTTTTCAACTTGATACCATCTCTACCTCGCCAACTTCTATATACTTATGGATATTCTTGTGTTTAAAAGAAAGTATTATTTTTTACACACATACCTCTCTCCTCACAGAAAATCAATCACCTTTTTCTACCATTCTCATTTTCTTTTGACACCCCAACCTTCCCAAAACCGACCTGTTATACATCCCTTTTTTTGATCATATATATAATAATATATATATATATATATATATATTATATATATATATATATATATATATATATATATATAATATATATATATATATATATATATATATATATATATATATATTATAATATATATATATAATAATATATATATATTATACACTGTATATATAAAATCCGTATTAATAGTCAATATTTAGGCCTAGAAGGGGTATTGGTAATTTAAAACATCTTTAATATACATAAAAAGAGGTAATTTTAATAAAAAACAAAAAAAAACATTTTGTTTTTAAAAAAAAACGTTTTTTTTTTTTGCAAAAAAAAAAAAAAAAATTAAAAAAAACCGTTTTTTTCACAACCCTACCAGGGGGTATAGTAAGAAAATTAAGAAGAAAGCATGCCATCTTGATATAAGAAAGCATTCATTCAGTAATAGGATTGCTAAATTTTAGAGTGGTTTGGCACAGGAGGTTGTTGAGTGACTCAATTGCAACATTTAAGAAAGGATTGGATAGGTATTATAAATCGATGGTTTTGGTATTGTGTAGTGTATTATGACTAAGCCAAATTGGCGGGTTTTTAGTTACAGTAATAGTTAAGGTTAATCTGCATGTTACTATAAAGTTATGGTAATAGTAGTGCAGAGGGATGGCATCCCCAATTTTTATAAAATTCACAGAATACTCTAAAAAAAACAATGAAGAATAATGAAAATGAAAATCGTCGCTCTCTTTAGGAAAAAAGTTAGTCTCTCAAAGTTATTAAAACTCCCATAGACTTTTCATTTTTAATCCATCAGGGTTAGGTCTCATTTCAGGCCCTTTATTTTTTTTGATTATATAGTAAATATATATATATATATAAATCCTGTGATTTTTTAAAAAAAAATTTATATTTTTTTATAAGAATACAATAGGTCAGCCTCCCGAAAGCATCATGCATGTAACTTACAAACTATAACAGCTACAGGAAAAAAAAAAATTTTATTAAAAAAAAAAAATTTTTATCCATAAAAAAAAAAAAAAAAAAAAAAAAAAAACGCTTTTGAAAAATTTAAAATAGTTAAAAATATTGGAAAACTTGTATGATATTACCATTTTCTGAGAATATGAAGAAACTCGCGTACTCAGAGTGAGCACGCAAAGGTGCCAAATGTTGAATTTTTTTCTTTTTTAACTAAAGGATATCCCCAAGGGTAAAAGATGGACAGAGTCGGGGTTTCTCGGCCTACCAGGGTACGATGGGGGGACTTCGTCCCCCCTCTGTCCCTCCGTCAGCTCGAACCCAATAAAAAGGATATAAAAAGAAAAAATAACATTTTCTCCAAAGCGTTAAATTAAAATACTATTTGGCAACTCTTACTCTCGTGAAGTAATGCAGGGATTCAAGGTCAATCACACCGTACGCTTGCCAAATCTAAGATTATACTAGTATTTAAGGTGTTATTAATAAATATTAGAATAAAATATTTTTTTTTTAAAGTTTCATCAATGAAATTGCTTGCTAAAATCAAAAATATTATTTTTTTTCCTGTAACTATTATAATTTTTTAGTTACATGCATGATGCTTTCAGGTGGTTGGCTTAGGATTTTTAACAACTTTGAGAGGCCGTAACTTTTTTTCCTAAGGAGCGACGA
This sequence comes from Trachelipus rathkii, assembly GCA_015478945.1. Lineage (NCBI taxonomy): Eukaryota > Metazoa > Arthropoda > Malacostraca > Isopoda > Trachelipodidae > Trachelipus > Trachelipus rathkii. The sequence goes on from JABUQX010133561.1 coordinate 5,522, forward strand.
TTTTCATTATTATGACTTTCAGAGTATATCCTGTGATTTTTATAAAAATCAAGGGTGACACCCCCTGCACTACTATTACCAAAGTTATTAACGCTTGTAGTGTGGTTAGCATATACTTAAGAAACGAACTTAACCAGTTAATAAGGAAGGCAAAGAGAGAGGCAGAAATTAATTTAGCAAGGAATAGTAATAAGAACCCGAAGAAGTTTTTTAGCTTTTATAAATTTTAAAAGAGTAAGAATAGGACAATTGGTCCAATTAAAAATTGATGAATCTTTGTAGTTCAGATAAGGAGTTGGGTCAACATTTTTAAATGCTTATTTTGCTTCAGTGTTTACTGAGGAAAGATTAGATAATAGTTTGGAGACTAATAGTTCTTGTATGCATGTAACAAATAGACTTACAGAATTTGAATTTTATGACGTAAAGATATTAAACGTTTATTAGACGCATATTGATCAGTAAAGCCCTGCAGGGCCTGTGGATACTACTGGTAGAATTCCTGAAAAGAGGGTAGTATCAGCATTGCAAAGGCACTGAATTTGATTTTTAAGCGATCTATAAACATTTGGTGAGGTACCAGATGACTGGAAACAGCATATGTTGTGCCCTACTTTATAAGAAAGGTAGTAAGGAGATTTGGGAAATTATAGGGCAGTTAGCTTAACATCTTCTGGTTGTAAGGTTCTGGAAAAGTTACTGAAAAGGGGTCATATAGAGAAATATTTTAGAAGATAACAAGGTAAATTGTACGACTCCCAGCAACGGTTTCAGTAAAGGGTAGGTTCATCGTCCAGACAACCTTTTAGAAATTTAAATGGAATACATTACTGAACTGCATTGACCGAGGAGATCCAGTGTGAATATTGTATATTAAGACTTTAGTAAAGCTTTTGATAAGGTTTCCCCACATAAGGCTGATGAAAAAGTTATTGCAATGTGGTATAGGTGGAGTGGTATATGGTTGGATAAGAGTGGTGTGCGAAATAGAAAACAGTGTGTACAAATAAATGGAAATAAATCATCATGGGAAATAGTGAAGAGTGGTGTCCACAGGGTTCATGCTGGGGGCCACTTGTTGCCTCATATAATATATAATGATTCAGACCAGGGACCTTAAATGCAAGGTTTTCTAAGTTTGCAGATGATACTAAGTGGCCAACTCAGTTAGGAATAGTGAAGGATGCATAAAGATTCAGAATGATCTTGATAAACTTCTTTGGTGGGCAGATAAGTGGCAAAATGAATTTTAATAGTAAAAAGTGTAAGGTTCTTCACCTAGGTTACTCAAAAAAAAAGATTTAACTACGATATGAATAGGGATTGGCTTGAGTCTGTGGACCAAAGAAAAAGATTTAGATGTGAGTATAAGCAGCAATCTTGAAAGTAGCTAATCAGTGTTTGGAAGCTAGAAATAAAGCTAATAAGATGCTGGGCTTAATAAATCGCAATGTTGTTTATAAGAGCAAAGAAAAGTAAATAAGTAAACTGTAATAATAGCAATGTTAGGCCAGTAATAGAGTTTTGTACAAGTTTTGCCCCTTATTTAAAGAAAGACTTTATACTAGAGAGAGTGCAACGTCGATGCAACCAACGGATGATTCTGGGTTTTGAGGGTCAAGAGCTATCAGGAGAGGCTCAAGGAGTTTAGGAAAATGTTTTTCAGTTAGAAAAGGCCGATTTTCTCAGAGGGGCATGATACAAGTCTATACAAATATTTAACATCTATTGATAATACAGAGATTAATAAATTTTTTATAGTAGAACATGACAGGTGACACAGGGGCATATAAGAAAATTAAGAAAAGAAGCAATGGCCATCTTGATATAAAAAAGCATGCATTCAGTAATAGGGTTGTTAAATTTTGGAAATAGTTTGCCAGAGGAGGTTGTTGAGTGTGACTCGATTGCAACATTTAAGAAAGGGTTAGATTCGTTTATGGATGGGTTGGGAATCATATAATATATTGACGAAGCCAAATTGGCGGGTTTTTAGTTGTGATATAGTTATAGTTAGATGGCATGTGTGACCATAACTTAGTTTTATTCAATGGCTATGTGATTGGTTTGGTATCAATCATTATATATCATTAGTTTTAGACTAAGCCAAATTGGTGGTATTTGTAGTTACAAACAAAATTGATCAAGCCCTAGGGTGGCTTTTGTGGATTTGCATTGAAGCATGTTTGGGTGGTGGGGTTGGCCTTTGGACAGTCTCGATTAGGCCATGTGGCTTTTTACTGTCTCTATATTCTTTATGTCTTTCTTTATGTCTTTATGCTATAATTTTTTTTTTCCTTTAAGTTGTAGTCAAAGAAGATTTTACTGCCTCCATCAGCCTGGGATTCGATACATTGGACTCTGCGTTGCTGAGTAACATGACTTGGAGCTTTTATCCACTAAGCCATCGCGGCATCCCCAAAAAAGATAAGTTTCCAGTCGTATTGTTTTAAAGCTCCGTTTGTCTCATCTCATATTTGCCGAGTACTTCAAAGGCCTAGGCCCCCAATATAGTTTTGACAAAACCATAAGGTTGCAGTCTGTTGGTATAAATTAATGCATAAGAATCAGTGTTCCGTGCATTTTGGTTCGTAGTTAGGCATGACTGGAGTAACGTCTTTCTGATAGGTCTCATTGTTCTTGTATTAGTAAATTAATTTTTTCTAAATGATTCTTATATATTGATCTTTTTTAGTATATGTGTATCCCAGAGGGTCTGGGCACTGTCCCGTATTTTTACATGAAAAATTTGCAGGATTTATACGTGTCTACTAAACATTAATAGAATTGATGATATAGGTATAGAAGCGTAAAATTGATCCGCTCTACCTTAAGGAAAAAAGATATATTATCCTCATCTTGAAAGTTTGTTAAATATAGGATACCTAGACTTTTTCAATATTGATCGACAAATCTTTTACTCACGCGCTTATAACGCGTTCGTACCATTTTACGAGGAATTGGCCTGCTACTTTAGATATAACAGGAGATATGACTAGTTTTGTTAAGTACGACTCACAACAAGTAAAATCTATTGTAGATTATAATTCAATATAAAACTATACATCTAATACTGTGGGAACTAAAGGTATGTGCCTATAATATAGAGCATCTTGACAGGAGGGCTGCGTACTAATTCTTTTATTAACTGGACTGAGTGAGCTAGCAAGTTCTAATGAATAATTCTTGTAACTCTTTCAGTAGCGCCAACTGATAATTACTTTCTTTCTCTCATTCACTTATATAGGTTAAGATCTAGAGGAATTTCTCTGTCAGCTTTTCACACAATATATTCTCTTTCGATTGATTTTTATTTTTTTTTTATGAGTATGAGTAATCCTGTGATACTGTTGTTTTAAAGTAAAATAGATTAATTATCTTAAATTATATGCTTGTTTATTTTTGGTATATATTTTATGTCCGTGAGTTTATAAATGACGGTGGTAAGTTAGTTTTGAGCAAATTATATTGCTTGTTATCCTGTTTTTTACCGATAACGTCATATCAGGTTTATTGAGATATTTGAGAGATAATTTTTTTGAGGTAATTTTAACACATCGTTCAATGAAGTTAGGTCTAGGCGCTTATGGTGGTTTGATATAACGATTATCAAACGCATATAAGAGTTAGAGCTACTGGCTTCTCCAATAATAGGAATAGTTACATTAATATTAAATTTGTTTATTCGCTATCACAAGAAATATTTTGTTATAATCTAGAATAATACGTGTTATATTATTATAAACTATAAATTATATTATGTGGTAAATAACTTATATAATATAAATTTCATATAATGTAAATTTAGTATTATAATAATAATATAATACTAATTTATGAATAATTAATAATTATTATTAATTAATATATAACTATATTTATATATTATAAATATATTAATATAATTATATATATTCATATATATATTATATTAATATAATATTATAATATAATATAAAATAATATTATATATAATATATATATAGTATTATATCACAGCCCAGTAAGGGAATATATAATATAATATAGTATATATATAATAGGTATATATTACTACTATATATATTATATATATATATTATATTATATATATATATTAGTATATATTAATATATATATATATATATATATATATATATATATATATATTAATATATATATATATATATATATATTATATATATATATCTACTTACATATAATATGAATGGTCAGAATTTTTTTATGCTCACAGTAATGGTAACTTCGGCAGGGACGGCAGCTCCTACAGTAAAACAAACTATATATTTGGAATCAGCGGAAATTCTAAGGATGGGATTTAACATTTTTTTTTTTTTGGGGCCTTATTCATCGAACAATATTTTAATAAAATTATTTCCCCGCCATAGTTAGGAGCGGGTCTGTCTTGAGCCGACGGGGGGACAGAGGGGGGGGACGGTTCAATACCCGCGTGTAGATGGGGAATGGTGCGGAAGGAACCCCCGCGACACTGCCGCCAAGACCCAGAGCGGGGGTTCCGGGAACCATCCCCGGAGGGGGGGATTAGTCCCCCCCGTCGTCCCCGGGAGGGCCGAGAGCCGCCGACTACCTGCCATCGTTTGTGACGCGTGTTACGCTGCTATGGTATTCTTTAGTTAACAGAAAGAGATAAATTACTTTCCAGAAAACAACTTTGTGATTACTTTAACTAAAGGAAATAACCGATAGGTAAACCGCAAGATGGCAGGAGTCGAGCGATCGGTGGTCTCTCGGCCTCCCGTGGACGACGGGGGGGTATCTTAAGCTCCCTTGGCCCCGATCTCGACTCGGGGATTTTCTGGTCTCCGGACGGACCGACCTCGCTTTTTTGGTCAATTTATTGGGTGTCGCGGGGTATTGCGGACCTTCCCTCCGGGTATGAAACGTCCCCCCTTTTCCCCGTCGCTCGAGCCCCCTAAATGGGGGGAAAATAATTTTTAAAATATTGGAAGAGTCATTACAGCAGAAAAAAAAAAAAAAATAAAAATAAATAAATAATAAATCCAATCCTTAGATGGTTTTCGCTTGATTAAATATATAATTTGTTTTTTACTGTAAGGAGACCTGAACGTTCTCTAGTTAGATACTGTGAGCATTAAAAAAATGTGTATATTCTAATAGTATATATTATATAATATAATAATATATATAATAGTATATATATTATATATATATATATATAGTATATATATATATATATATATATAATATAGTATATATAATATATACTTGATTGTGGACACAGAAAAATAATAAATATTTACTTCGAAATAAACTAAAAAATTATAATAAATGAATTTGAAATTAAATCAATTTGAAGGCCAAAAAACTAAAAAAGTAAGTTCTTTTTATAGCAATCCAAATTTGTTAATTTTTCTTTACCAAAAATAAAAAATCATTACCAGCATTCAATACTAAATTAAGTTTTGAAGGGAGACACTTGCAACGTTGCAATGGTGGGAATTATTATAGAAATGCTGATTATCTTTTCTAAAAGTATCGATATTGAACAGCATACCGTTAACCGAACTATTACCGTTTTTTTTAATAACAATCCTATGGTGGTTTTTACAACTTTGAGAGGCTCTGTAGACTGTTTTTTCCTAGGAGAGCGACGATTTTTCGTTTTCAATATATCTCTTTATTCAATTTTGTTAGAGTAATGTTCCTGTGATTTTCTATAAAAATCGTTGGGGTGACAACGCCTCTGGTAACAATTGAACCTGATGTTTTTAATATCAATATAAATATTGACAAGCCGGCCAGGGTGCTGTGTGGGTAGGTAAAGGTAAAAGGATGGGCGTAGGGATTGCCTTAACATCTGTCACCAACTTAATGGTCCAGTTTGTTGAAGAGCACAGACCACAAAATGTTACTCATTAACGTCTGAGTGCGACGAAGCTTGAATTATAACAGAAGTAGGCTCACATTCTCGTCGCTCCAACCCAGAACTCGAACCTGGCACACCTCGTTGCTAAGCGAGTTGGCTCTACCACTGAGCCAGGGGTTTAGCATGGGCCATGTTATTACTCTAGTTGACTAAACACGGTTATCGATAGGCGCCATGTTGGCTTCATTACCGTCCCTATACTGCTTAATATTTTATATTTGTGCTTTAATACACATTTGCATTCAACTTTTGAAGGCACATTCAGATCTCTATAAAATTACCTTAGGCCCTATCTAAGCAAAATCAAATTAGGAAAATTCGCCGGTCCTGAATTTATAAATTTTTCCCTACCTTGTCCAATTTTTTTTGGTACTTGCCATTTGCAATTTACTCGTGTGATCCAATTTCACCAGCAAAACAAGGTATGCCTTTTAACACTAAACCGAACGTAAAAATTTTTATATAAGAAAAATTTTTGTTTTATATTATTATATTATTATTATTTTATTATATTAGTATATTATTATCATAGCATTTTATGAGCTGTGGGTAGAAACTAGGAATGACGAAGAAAATCGATTTTTGGTTGATATATTTACAGACACTATCGAGAAAATAATTTATAATACCCGCCCTACATCCACAAACAATTTCTATTGCACTATGCTTCATCTGTGTTTTTTCCGCTGCTATATATATATATTAATACATTTCTTCAGTATTAATCATCAATATTTTATATTTTATAAATTTTGAGTAGTTTTTCTGCCCCGAATTATCTTAAAAATATTTAATTACGAATTTTTTTTTACATGTGGGATAATGTGTTTTTTTCTATATGATCAAAGTTATAGGGTAAACTTTGATATGACTCAGAGGGAGGGAGGTTTGAGAATCACCAACTCTAATCTAAGCCGCTTTCGTTTTGTATTTGTGCTTACGAAACGTAAGAAATGCTCGAATTTGCGCTCGTTTTTGTCAAACTTGGCGCAAAATGCTCCCCAAACGTAATATTTAAACTAAAAATTAATATATAAGTACAATTGTGTAACTACATAAGTCTTACCTTGAGTTTGTTGGTTATTCAAAGACTTTTTTGGTCCTTGAGGAAGTTCTAGTAGCTTTTAAGATAACTCAGCCTTGTGGCTTTATTAAAATATAACTAACTAACTTATTAGGTTAAATTGATAGGAGAGTATGAGATAAAGAGAATAGAGGTAGGTTGATAAAGGTTGAGAAAGGGAAAATTACAATTTACCTCCTAACACTTTACATTTTTGATTATTAAAATTTTGATTTCACAAGCACGACTAATTAGGACCGCTATTGAATTTGAAGTGAGACCTTATTGTAATTTTTTAGTGAAATTTAGTGAAAATGGATATCACATGTAGACAAAAATATAAATTCCGCTAAAACTAATAAATAAAAGATACTGTATATAGCTAATAGTTATTATATCCTAAAATAAAATACTAAAATAAGCAAAATAGAAGAGATATATGTGGAAGTATATAACAGTTTTTATATCCTCCCACTGAAGAGTTGCAATGAAAACCATTGCAATTAAAAGAATTAAAATTTTTACAAATAAGATAAATTCCTGTGAAGGAATTCTTGACACTTGACAGCAGCCTGTCTAAGAGGTCTTTCTTTGACTGAATTGAGCTGAGAATTTTGATTCTGTTGAGAGTCAAGTTGAGATGAATTTATACCTGAAGTTGAAGGTTGTACATCTACAATAGCAGTATCACTATTACTTTGAATAACTGAATTTGAATTTGAGGGATCAACTTGATCTGTATTTTCATTGTTTAGACCATCTGAATTGGAGAGATCACTGCTTGCTTCAGCATCAGTTTCTCCACTGGAGACAGAGTGGGTGATAGATAACTCCAATGGGTAGAGATGACAAATAGAATAATGACAGGTTTGTCCATCTCCTCTTTTTAATAACACACTCCTGATGTAGTGAGCTGCCCTTAGTGGTTTTGTATCATATTTCATAGGTACCATATGTATATCTTATATTCTTTGGGGGGGTATTTTTTTAATTTTGTCATGTATGAGAGTGTTATGAAGGGGGAGAATAATTGTGTTGCTGTGAGTGATGGGTGTTTTGACGCCAACGAGTAGTTCTTCAGTTCTCTTTCCCTTGGTCTTCTTAGTTTCGCGGCATCCATCACTCTTTCACTTCTGAATGAAATAAATGTGAATGATTGTAGATGAGTGTGATAAATTGTTTTTTTTCATGTATCTAATTTTTCTTCCGTAGGAATTATTAATTAATATTTTGAGATAGATTCTGAAGTAGGTTTGAAGTGAAGCCAGGTAGAAGTTTGTGGACAAATTAGTTGTTTGATGGTATCCTGTGGTATCCTGTCTGTAGATTTGTGAAGAGGTGGTTGATGATAGTTCTTGGAAATCCCTTTTCTTTTGGATTTGGAATCCTTTTATGGTACGGGTAATTATTTTCTTATTATTTTAATTATTTCATTATTGGTATTTTTTCTTGGACTTAGTGGATTTTATACTTTAAAGGTTTGAAGATTTGTAGTAGAAGATTTTGGTTCTGGTGTATGGGATCCTATAGATGATAGATGGCAAGCGTATGGTGATCTTTCTTGTGGATTTGGGATCTTTCTATGGTAAGGGTCCTTATTTTGTTTTATTATTGGTTTACTGATTAATGGAATTTATGATTAATATTATTAAGGTTATATGGTTATTATTAATATTTTCATTTTTTATTTCAGTATTTCTATTTGTTTTATGAGTATTAAGGTAATAGAATGTTGTTTTTGTTTTGAATTTGCAGTTTGGTAGTGTATACCGTCGTTCTTTTCTTTTGGTGAAGGTCTGATGCTGTCTGTGGGACCGTAGAAGTAGAAGTATCGGTGTGAAAAAAAAACTGGTCAACACCATTGGCCAGGTAGCTATTAAGTATTATTTTTGTTTGAATTTTTTTATTTGATTTATTTGATTCAATTATTTAATTAGGATTATTTTATAATGTTAAATGTGAAATTTGATTGATAGGAATTTACTCCATGTAATGATATTAATTGTTTAATTTACTATATTTAAATTACTTATATAGTTCATTTATCATTTTTTTGTCATGTTAGGATTTTTGTATTTTTCATTTACCTTATTATTTTCATTTATCTTATTATGTTTATTCATTTATTTTTATGTCATGCTAGTTTTTTTGGGACCTCATTTTTTCCTGGAACTGAACTCCATTCTGTTTGAGGCCGAGACTTTTTGTATTTCTTTTTGTGGCTGTTGATCATCAACGAGTGTGGTACTTAGGTACCTATTAATTCAGCGGTGTGGTACACCTAAAACGTAATTCCATAACGAAAACGGTGTGGTACACCTAAATGTAATCATATTAAAACATTAAAACAAGACAAGATTAAAATTGAAAGAGACAAACGAGAAAAAGACAAAAGAAAAATAAAAAGGGAAAATTAAAGTAAAAATAAAACATTTTTTGAAAAGAATGTGAAAAAACTAAAAAACTGGAATTGAAAAAACATTTAGAAAAGTTTGAAAACCATTTAGAAAATTTAGAAAAACAATTTTTATATATGAAGGAAAAACAATTGAAAATTTAAAAGTCGAACCGAAAAGGTAAATATTAAGAGTGCGGAAAAGTGCAAATTGTTAAAAACTAAAACTGTTTTATAACTGAAAAACAAAGCATTTTTTTGAAAATTAGAAAGACAATTTTGGAAATTTGAAACTAAAACTTAAATAAGTAAAGCGTGATAAACTAAAAAATAAGATAAAAGTGGTACCATATATGGTAAAATTAAAACTTTAAACACAAATAAAACTATTACATGACTGACAATTCGTATATTTAATCAATTGTATTCCATATTGAATTTATCATTTATTACATTTTTTGTTTTTTTATAAATATTATATGTTGTAGATGTTGTAGGTGTAGGTGTGGTTTGTAATATATGGTATATTGTAATACCTGGTGGTGGAACTAGTAGGTGCTGTAGTTTATTTATATTGGAATAACGTGTGTAATTCTTTTGTAGTAGGTGGTATCAGATCAGGATACTGTTTGTAATTTTTTGTAATTATTAAGTAATATTAAGATTGTGTCTATATATTTTTGAGTGCAATAAATTTAAGGTGTATGTGGTGTTTGTCATTGTTATCCCCTCTAATTATCCTGGAAGGCAGCCTCACGCCTTTCTTGATTCAAACTATTGTAGCACTCCGGTTTTTATTTTAGCGTAAAATCCGCTACATATTTGTGGCGCCCAACGTGGGGCTGTCCCGAAGGATAGGTGAGGGGACGTAGTGTATAGTAGGGACGTAAAGTAGTTTAAAGTAGTAGTAATTAGAATATAGTAGTAAGTAAGTTGTAGTGTAAACATGGCTACTAATGAGGAGTTGCGGGCGGAGTTGGAAAGGTATAAGGAGGCTTTGCGGAAGAAAGAGAGAGAGAATGAAGAATTGATTGAGAAGGTGAGAGAATTATCAGAGGGAATGAAGGAAATGGAGAAACGAATGGAAGAGAGAATGGAGGCGAAAATGGCCACTAAAATAGAGGAAATATTGAACAACAGGTTTGCTGATGGGATTGGAGGGAACGGAATGAATGGAACCCAACAAAGGGTGACCTCTACTCCAAAGGTAGACGTAAAAAGAAAAAAGGGTGGGAAAGTGGAAAAGAAGGACGAGAGAGTGAAAACCAAAGATGAGGAAAAAGTGATGAACCAGGATGATGAGCTAAGTGATGTGACTGAGGATGATGGGGATGGGGATGGAGAGAAGGATGTAAATAAGGTGGTGAATGAGAAAATTGAAAAGAATGGGAAGAAAGAGAAAAAGGATAAAAAGAAGAAAAAGACTTCCAAGAATAGGAGACATGAAAGGAGAATGAAAAGTAAAAGCATAGATTCATTATATAGTAGTTCAGAAGGTGAGGTGAATGTGTTTGAGGGGAATGAGACGGGATCTGGTTCTGAATCTGAGCGTAGAGTGAAAAGGAGTGTGCTGATTCGGGACATTCCAAAAATTAATAAATTTAATGTGTATGGTACGAAAGAGGTTGAGGAGTTCTTTAGGGAATATGAGGGTTATTGTAGGGAAAAGTTTGACGAGAATAAGGTCTTTTGGGTGAAAGAGTTGGGCGAATTTTTAGAGGGGCGAATGTTGGAATTTTATAAAGCTGTTAGTGTGGGTGAACCAAAGTATGAAGTGGTTAAACAGAGGATAATGGACCAGGTTGTGAGAGTGAAAGGGGGAGTAAAGTATAGAAAGGTGAATGATTTTGATAAAGCTAGGCGTGGAAAGAGTGAAAGGATTGATATGTATGCGCATCGATTGGAAACCTTGGCGAGAAAGAAGTTTGGGGATGATGATGTGGACGGGAATAAGAGATTGTTGAAGAAGTTTTTGGAGACAGTTCCGACCTCAGTGGCTGAATATGTGAATTTGCGAAGGAAAGAGAAAATGAGATGGGCGGGAGAGAGATTGACCTGGGAAGATGTTTTGGAAATTGTAGAAGATAGGGAGTTTGAAGGAGAGCGAGAGGAGAATGAACGACGAGAAGTGTATAGTGGTAGGGGAATGAATGCAAGTGAGAGGGTGTCACAACCACCCCAGTATAAATCATATAGGGACGCACTGAAAGCTAACCCCTATGAAGTAATGGTGAAGTTTTTGGAAGATTTTTATGGTGGTTTTGGAGATGAGGAAAGACAGGTGAATGCAGGAGGTGTGGGTAATTTTGCTGGTCGTCAAGTTGGTGGAAATGTGAATGCGAGAGGGAACGATGGCGGCTATAACCAAGGTCAAGGGTATAATCAGGGTCAAGGGATTAGAGGTCGTGGAAACCAAGAAAATGTGAGTGCAAATAGGGATGTGAAGTGTTTTCGTTGTGGGAAGATGGGCCATATGATATCAGAATGTAGATGGGCAACTGGTGCTTGTTTTAGCTGTGGGCAAGTGGGTCATTTGGCCATGAACTGTACGGACCCGCAAAGGGCTGGGTGTAGGAGATGTGGAGGTGTGGATCATTGGGTGCGTGATTGTCAACAGGGAGTAAGAGCAAGGCAACCGGTATGTGGGAATTGTGGTGTCGAGGGGCATTTTTCTAGGATGTGCGGGTCCCCTAGAAACACTTGTACTAAATGTGGGAAAATAGGGCATGTGGCTGGTATGTGTTGGAGTGTGAGGCAACCAGTCGGGGTAGGTCAGGTTAATCCTGGTGTGCTAGGTCTTGGTACTGGTGTTAGTGGTCCGGTTCAACCGGTTAGTGGTCAGGCTGTTGGACTGAATAGGAATGTAAATGTGAGTGAGGTAGGGGTGAACACTGTACAAAATCAGGTAAGAATTAACAATTCGGGAAACGGGTTGCCTTGAGGGTTGCAACTGGTGAACCCTCAGGTGAGATTAGGTTGTCACAGATAGGGGATGTAAGTGTCGATGTGTTTTCAGTTGGTCCTGTGAATGAATGTATGAGTATTAAGGTTTATTGTGGAGGTATTGAGGTTCGTGCTTTGATTGATACTGGGTGTATGGTTAGTGTTGTGTACAAAGGAGCATATGATAGGATGAATATAAGGGAAGATCAGAAAGAAGTCGGTAGGGGTCATATTAAAGGAATTAGTAATGTGTTGGTACCAGTGGAAGTAAAATTTAGAGAGAGCGTTAAGATAGGAGGAATAGGCATGGAGGAGAGTGAGTTTTATGTGATTGATAGTAGGAACGAAAAGTATGATGTGTTATTGGGGTATAAGTTTTTGAGTGCAAATGGGATAGTTATTCATCCTGATCGAAGGATGATAGAAGAAGGTGAATAAGGCTGGAATATGTCAGATGTATGTGAATGATTTAGGGAAGGTAGATGTGAAACTGGTTAAAGGCGTGGAAGTGTTTGCTTTAGAGGATAGGTCCTTGAAGACGGATAAAGTGGTAAGTGTGAAAGTAGGTTGGAATACGAATGTGGGTGTGGATGAAAACCAGAATAGCATGTTTCTGGTGGATGGTTATGATGCGAGGTATAGGGTGAAAAGGGTTGCACATGTATTTGATGGTATAATAGATTTGAATAATCCTAGGGTATGTATGCAGAAGGTGCCTGATGTGAAAAAGAAAAGAAGTTAGAGGTATAAGGGTTGGTGATGTGGTTGGTAGTTTGTATTCTGTTTTGATTATAGAGAACTCGAGAGAGAATGAATGTTGTGTGTTTGCTGGTGATATTGAGAGGAAAGATTGGGTGTATGATGAAATGGTTGATAAAGTAAAGTTACCTGAAGGTTTGAATGAAGTGAGGAGACAAAAGGTTTTACGAATGTTATGGGAAAGGAGGAAAGCGCTGAGCCAGGGCGATGAAGATTTTGGAAATGCAAAATTGCCGGCGTTCCGCATAGTGTTAGCGGAGGACACCCCCATATATCAACGACCTCGACACTTTCCTCCCCCGTTGCGAATGAGATTGAAGAGCAGTGTGAAGAGTTAGAGCGAATAGGTGTATTAGAAGAGAGTGAGAGTCCTGGAATAGTCCGATTGTGCCTGTGCGAAAGCCTGATGGACGATTGAGGTTGTGTATTGATTATCGAATTGAATGAAAAAACTGTGAAAGATAGGTTCCCTATGTGTGTAGTTTCAGAGTGCGTGTATAGTATGTATGGAATGAAAGTGTTTACGAAAATGGATCTGGTGCGAGGGTATTATCAGATGCCAGTGGAAGAGGATAGTAGGTGTGTGACTGCCTTTTCGACTGCAAAGCGGCATTATCAGTTTAGAAATTTGAGCTTTGGGTTAGCCAATGCTCCGGCGGCATTTCAGAGAGCGATGAATGTGGTTATGAATGATTTTCCCAGTAAGAATGTGATGGTGTTCATAGATGACATACTAGTGATGAATGAATCTTTCTCTGAGCATTTGAAGTTAGTGAATGATGTGTTGAAAAAGTTAGAGGAGATAGGGATAAAAGTGAAAGTCGAAAAGTGTGAGTGGTTTGCGGATGAGGTTGAATTCTTGGGACACAAGGTGTGTGCGACTGGTTTAAAGAAAGCAGAAAAGTTTATTGAGAAAGTTCGGCAGTTTCCAAAGCCAAGGAATGTTAGAGAGTTGAGAGGATTTTTAGGTTTGGTAGAGTTTGGAAGGAAGTTTATGAAAGATTGTTCAGGAGTGATGAAACCCTTGACTGAATGGACTGGGAAAAAGAAGAGTACGATCGTGAAGTGGAATGATAGAATGAATGAAGCGTTTGAAAAGTTGAAAGCTGAAGTCGCGAAGGATGTAGAGCTGGCTTATCCGGATTATAGTGAGAATGCGAAACCTTTGGAAGTTTATACGGATGCAAGTGGGTATTGTATGGGGGGTTGTTTGATGCAAGAACAGGTGATTGATGGGATTGAAAGAAAACGAGTGATTGCGTATGTTTCGAAAGCGTTTAGTATGACAGAGCGAAAGTATTCTACGATTGAAAGAGAGTTGGCTGCTTTGAGGTTTTGTTTGAAGTCATTGCGTCCGTTTTTGTATGGAATTAAGTTCATTGTGAGAACGGATCACCAACCCTTGGTGTATTTGCAGAGAATGAGGATCGTTGATAGTCGGCTTGCAAGGACTTTGGAAGATTTGAGTGATTTTGACTATGTGGTTGAGTATGTGCCGGGTGAAAGGAATGAGATTGCTGATTTGATGTCGAGAATGCCTGGGAGTGAGAGTATGATTGAAAAGGTAGTGATAGACCCAGATTATTTACCGAAGGGATTGATGAAGGGAAAGGAAAGTAAGGGTGGGGGTGATTCTATGTTCGAAAGTATGTTGTATGGGTTGCAGGATTTAGCTAAGGATAGGTTGGTTTCGAGAGTGCCTGAGAGTATAGAAGACTTGCGGAGGGAAGTTATGACATAGGTGTGTAAGAAACCTGAGCAGATAGGGATTAGGAAGGTGAAATATTTTATGAAGGAGTTAAAGGCTATGTGTAATGTAGGTGTGCTTCCGGTACAAGAGGTATTGATTGTTGTGAGTAAGTTGTTTAAGATAGTTGTATGTGTGCATTATGGTGGAGAGAGACCGGTTTTGTATAGGAGTGAGGGTGTAAGTGGTGCAAAAGTGGGTGAGCTTCATTTACAGTGTTTAAGTGGTGTACATTATAATTGGGTAATTGAGAAAAAGAGTTATGATAGGAAATATGTTTTGGAATCGGAGTTGGAGGAGTGTCTGTTTGAGGGTGATGAGGATGTGAAAATGATTTGTCCAGGGGAAATCGAAGAGGTCATGTATTGCAATCATGGGATAAGTGGAAGAATGGAGGTGAAAGTGCAGGTGAATGGGAGAGTATTTTGTGGACTGATTGATACTGGGGCTCAGATTTCTTTAGTGAATGCATCTGTGGTACGAGAGATTGAGCGAGTGACGTGGCAGATAGAGAGGAGTACGAATGTGAAGATCAAAGGGATTGGGTCAGGTGATTTTGTCGCTTTTGAAGAGGTTTTGTTAAAGGTAGAAATAGGAACGTTAGGGGAAGTTGAACATAGGTTTGTTGTGCTGGACGAGGAGCGAATGCCGTATTGTTTTTGTTTGGGATTGACTTTTTGAGGGTGAATAGGTTGTCCGTAGATGTAGGGAATGAAAGGTTGTTGAAGGGAAGTCGTGAGATTGTTAGAATGCAGAAGGAGAATGTGTGTGTTGTTGATTTTGTTGGCATGGTGAGAGTTGGTGTGGGGGATGAAGAATTGTTAAGCATGAAAGATATCGAGGTAATGCAAGAGGAATGTCCTATGGTCTGTGAGTTGAGAAAATGTATTTTGTCGGGTAAGGAAGTGTGTAGATGGGACCAGTTGATAGAAGATTTTAGGGTATTTGCGAAAAGGTTTGTTGTGTGTACCAATGTGGTGTATTATATTCGGAAAGTAAGGGAGGATGATTTGTATGTACCTGTGTTTTCTGTGGTTGGAACGGTAGGGATGGCGTTAGTGATCCACCGTAGGTATGGCCACATGGGGAAGTTTAAATTGTGGGAATGTATGAAAGAGTGTGTTTAATCCTTGGTTAAGGAAAATAGTAAATGATGTTGCAACTACTTGCGAGGAATGTCAGAAAGGAAAGTATCAGAGAATGTATGTGAAACCCCCTGTGTTACGAATGGATGTGAATGAACCTTTTGAGTTAGTAGTGATCGATTGTGTTTCTTTGCCAGTGACTGCGAGTGGGTATGTAGGAATGGTGGTGATGGTGGATCACAAAAGTAAGTTTGCATATGCTGTGCCGGTGAAGAATAAGACTAGTGCGAATGTGGCTAGGGTGGTAAGGGAAGTTTTGTTGCCGATGTGTGTATGTAAACCGAAGCGAATGTTGAGTGATAATGGACCGGAGTTTGTAGGGCAGGCGTTTGAGCAAATGTTGAGTGATTGGGGCATTGAACATGTGAGAACGACGCCGTATATGCCGAGTTCGAATGGGTTAGCAGAGAGGACGATTCGAACATTGAGTGAAATGTTACGAATGATGAGTGAAAGAGAAAATGATTGGGATTATTGGTTAGGAAGAGTGTTGTGGGCTTATAATATGACTGTGCATAGAGCAACTGGTATGTCTCCTTGTATGTATGTGATGAATTTCGAGAGGTTTGTGAAACCCAGGCTTGGGTTACCTGAAGGTGATAGGGACGTTTGGAGAAAGGGTAGTCTAAAGTTTGCCAGTTTTAAGGTAGGGGATAAGGTTTTGAAGGAAGTGATTGAGAAAGGTCGGTTGAATGTGAGTAAGATGAGAGAAAAGTTCGAAGGGCCGTATATTGTAAAAAGGGTTATGTCGAATGGGGTTAGTTATTTGTTGGAGGGTGAGAACGATGGTGGTACGAATGAGTTTCGGGCCCATCAGGTACAGTTGAGGCCGTGGAGAGAACCTCCTGGTTATCTAAAGATTCATCCCGTGTATAAGTTTTTGGTGAATGAGGATGACTTGAATGAGAATGGGGATATAGTGGATGATTTATGGTTAAAGGGGAAAGAGTTAGTGTTGGTGGAAGAGATACGGAAGAAAAAGCGTAAAAGAGGAATATCGGGTAATGTTAGCAAATTAAGGGAGTTGTTTAACGATGATAATGAGAATGATGAGTATTTTTCAGGTTTTTGGTGGGACAATGGGAATAACGGGCAGAGTTTGAGAAAAAGTACTTACACAGTTTGCAAGTTTCCGTTGGATGAAAATGAGAGTGTGTTAGCAGGATTGAGAAATATCAGAGATAGGAGTGTGCATATGGAAGTGGTTGATTTGAGTAAATTTTGTGTGGAATTGGATGAAGTAGTGAATGTTATAAAGGCGAATGCTAGGATGAGAGAGATCGAGAAAGAGATTGCAGAAATGTCAGAAATGTCTGAGCTATTACCTAGGGAAGGAAGTGTGAATGAAGTAGGAGAGACTGATGAAAGAGCGGAAGGTGGGAATAAACCCAGTGAACAGGTGAAGGAATATGAGAAACCGTTTACTAGGAGTAGAGGTGTTGTAAAAGAGTATGATTGGGTGATGACAACAGCGTTATAAATGGGGAGTGATTGTTGGGTTAGTATTGTGGGTCATACTTAGGTGGGAGGGATGTAGTGAGCTGCCCTTAGTGGTTTTGTATCATATTTCATAGGTACCATATGTATATCTTATATTCTTTGGGGGGGTATTTTTTTAATTTTGTCATGTATGAGAGTGTTATGAAGGGGGAGAATAATTGTGTTGCTGTGAGTGATGGGTGTTCTGACGCCAACGAGTAGTTCTTCAGTTCTCTTTCCCTTGGTCTTCTTAGTTTCGCGGCATCCATCACTCTTTCACTTCTGAATGAAATAAATGTGAATGATTGTAGATGAGTGTGATAAATTGTTTTTTTCATGTATCTATTTTTTCTTCCGTAGGAATTATTAATTAATATTTTGAGATAGATTCTGAAGTAGGTTTGAAGTGAAGCCAGGTAGAAGTTTGTGGACAAATTAGTTGTTTGATGGTATCCTGTGGTATCCTGTCTGTAGATTTGTGAAGAGGTGGTTGATGATAGTTCTTGGAAATCCCTTTTCTTTTGGATTTGGAATCCTTTTATGGTATGGGTAACTATTTTTCTTATTATTTTTATTATTTCATTATTGGTATTTTTTCTTGGACTTAGTGGATTTTATACTTTAAAGGTTTGAAGATTTGTAGTAGAAGATTTTGGTTCTGGTGTATGGGATCCTATAGATGATAGATGGCAAGCGTATGGTGATCTTTCTTGTGGATTCGGGATCTTTCTATGGTAAGGGTCCTTATTTTGTTTTATTATTGGTTTACTGATTAATGGAATTTATGATTAATATTATTAAG
The DNA here is from genome assembly GCA_015478945.1 of Trachelipus rathkii. NCBI lineage: Eukaryota > Metazoa > Arthropoda > Malacostraca > Isopoda > Trachelipodidae > Trachelipus > Trachelipus rathkii. The sequence goes on from JABUQX010133561.1 coordinate 23,763, forward strand.
GTTATATGGTTATTATTAATATTTTCATTTTTTATTTCAGTATTTCTATTTGTTTTATGAGTATTAAGGTAATAGAATGTTGTTTTTGTTTTGAATTTGCAGTTTGGTAGTGTATACCGTCGTTCTTTTCTTTTGGTGAAGGTCTGATGCTGTCTGTGGGACCGTAGAAGTAGAAGTATCGGTGTGAGAAAAAAAACTGGTCAACACCAGGTAGGACTTATGTTGATTGTTTGTTTTTTATTTTTTATTTGATTTATTTGATTCAATTATTTAATTAGGATTATTTTATAATGTTAAATGTGAAATTTGATTGATAGGAATTTACTCCATGTAATGATATTAATTGTTTAATTTACTATATTTAAATTACTTATATAGTTCATTTATCATTTTTTTTGTCATGTTAGGATTTCTGTATTTATCATTTACCTTATTATTTTCATTTATTTATTTTTGTGCATGCTAGGATTTGTTTATCTTTTTTGTTTCATTCCAGTGTTTGGGGGACCTCATTTTTCCTGGAACTGAACTCCATTCTGTTTGAGGCCGAGACTTTTTGTATTTCTTTTTGTGGCTGTTGATCATCAACGAGTGTGGTACTTAGGTACCTATTAATTCAGCGGTGTGGTACACCTAAAACGGAATCCCATAACGAACACGGTGTGGTACACCTAAATGTAATCATATTAAAACATTAAAACAAGACAAGATTAAAATTGAAAGAGACAAACGAGAAAAAGACAAAAGAAAAATAAAAAGGGAAAATTAAAGTAAAAATAAAACATTTTTTGAAAAGAATGTGAAAAAACTAAAAAACTGGAATTGAAAAAACATTTAGAAAAGTTTGAAAACCATTTAGAAAATTTAGAAAAACAATTTTTTATATATGAAGGAAAAACAATTGAAAATTTAAAAAGTCGAACCGAAAAGGTAAATATAAAGAGTGCAGAAAAGTGCAAATTGTTAAAAACTAAAACTGTTTATAACTGAAAGACAAAGCATTTTTTTTGAAAATTAGAAAGACAATTTTGGAAATTTGAAACTAAAACTTAAATAAGTAAAGCGTGATAAACTAAAAAATAAGATAAAAGTGGTACCATATATGGTAAAATTAAAACTTTAAACACAAATAAAACTATTATATGACTGACAATTCGTATATTTAATCAATTGTATTCCATATTGAATTTATCATTTATTACATTTTTTGTTTTTTATAAATATTATATGTTGTAGATGTTGTAGGTGTAGGTGTGGTTTGTAATATATGGTATATTGTAATACCTGGTGGTGGAACTAGTAGGTGCTGTAGTTTATTTATATTGGAATAACGTGTGTAATTCTTTTGTAGTAGGTGGTATCAGATCAGGATACTGTTTGTAATTTTTTGTAATTATTAAGTAATATTAAGATTGTGTCTATGTATTTTTGAGTGCAATAAATTTAAGGTGTATGTGGTGTTTGTCATTGTTATCCCCTCTAATTATCCTGGAAGGCAGCCTCACGCCTTTCTTGATTCAAATTATTGTAGCACTCAGGTTTTTATTTTAGCGTAAAATCCGCTACACTGATCTTATTGTCATCACCAACAATGACTTCCAGAACTCTGCCCAAAAGCCAGAAGGGTCTAGGCTTGCTAGGTGTGTGAATTAGAACTATATCTCCAACCTTAATTCTGTTGGTCCACTCTGACTGATAGAGATTTCTACTTGTCTGATGCAAATTTAATAGATAAGACTCATACCATAATTCCCTGAAAGTCTCTAAAACTCTTCTTGGGCAGTTAGAGTTATGGCTAAGTTTTGTTGTGAGGGAGGAAATTTTTTCCATATGGGGGTGGAAACTTCATTGAATATGAGGTTTGAATTGCCATAAGGCTTCAGAAAGGAATTTGGAGCAATAACTTCCAAATCATTATCTGATGACCTTTAGGTTAAAGGTCTTGAATTGATAACATTGGTGATATTTGAAATACTTGTTAACAGTTGAAAGTAGGTTAAGGTTGCTTTACCTATTGTTTTATAGAGGCATCCCTTAACTGTTCGTATCATTCTCTCCCAAACTGATCCCACCCAACTGGAATAGATTGGAATCTTGTAATGTTTGATGTTATTGATACGCATATGTTCAGAGAACATATCTGAAGACAAAGATTCTAACAGTATATTTCCGCCTTGTTTGAAATTCCTGGCATTATCCGAGTATAAATTGGACGGTATGCCATATATATTTGTGAAACGTTGGAATGAAAGTAAAAAGGATTCAGTGGACATATCTGGAAGGACATCAACATGAATAGCTCTGATATTAAGGCAGGTGTAAATTAACAGATACATTTTTTGAAGTTCCTTATCATTAATCTTTACGAAGAGATGCCCTGTAAAGTCCACACCAGTATGCTCAAAGGGACGCACAAAATTAACTCTATGATGAGGAAGATTAGTCATTTTGGATATTTAAAGGGTATACTGTTAAATTTTTTACAGATTATACAGTCTGACAAAACATTCTTTACAGCCTGCCTGGCCTTGGTAATCCAGAAGCCATGAGATCTGATGAAATTGATAGTGGTTTGAACACCCAAGTGTTGACATCTAGAATGAAAATCTCTTATGATTAATCTAGTGAGATGATGATCCTTGCCAAGAAGAATTGGATTTATCACATCATCATTATATAAAAGTGTTTTGACAATTCTCCCTTTGGATCGGATGAAGCCTTTTTCATCTATGAATAAATTAAGTTGATTGACTAGCAGTGGAATTTCATCCTTTTTAGGATTTTGGAGAAATAATATCTCCTTAGAAAAACAATGCTGCTGCATTATCTTCAACCAATAGAGTTGGGCTTTCTGATCACAATCTTCATCCAGCCCCCTACTCCTGCTAATTAATTTGAATATTTTTGAAGTTACTTTATAAAGCTATGCACACTTGAGTAGTCTTTATATGGTAAAAGACTGAGTAACAACCACAGATGTGTGACATTGTAAAGTCTTTTCCTTATTGGCCTCAGACAAACATTTAAGTTTACTAATAGGCCATTGAGATTGATCTAGAAGAATCCAAGAAGGACCTTTTAGCCATAATGGCAATTTTGAAATAAAAGTAGAGGTTGTAACACCTCTGGTAATCAGATCTGCTGGGTTTTCAGCAGTATTGATGTAAGCATAAGAAATGGATACTTTGTACTCCTGCTCAACTTGATTTTTGATTTGATAAATTTCTTTGAGCCTATTATTTACAAAAATATTTTTATTTTTTGCCTTTCCAGACAGGAGCCATGAAAGAACTATTTGAGCATCTACAAAGACCTTTATGCTTTTGAACTGAACATTAGGAAATTCTGATAATATTGATTTGATACTGT
>JABUQX010133562.1:0-28827 GCA_015478945.1 Trachelipus rathkii
AACACAATAACATTTAAGTTGCCTATAGCCACCACACCCCCACACACCAACCATATCATTAGTATATATATAATATATTATTATATATAATATATATATATAATATATATATTATAATAATTAATATATATAAATATATTATATATATAATATATATACTAAATAATATATATATATATATAAATAAAGAGAGAGAGAGAGAGAGACAGAGAGAGAGAGAGATGTAGAGAGAGAGAGAGAGAGAGAGAGAGAGAGAGAGTGACGAGAGACGTGGCTACGAGACAGAACGGCTAAATAAAGCTCTGAGGGTGGCCAGAAACACGGCGGAGAGTGAAAAAGAAAGAGCAAAGACGACACCCACGCAGCAAAAATTGTAAGCGGGGACTAAGGAGGACGGGAGGAGAGAAGAAAATCTTCCATAACAACAGACTTATCGGGTATCGAGAGAAAAAAGTATCGAGCATAAAACGATGAACAGGGAGAACAGTGTTAATAAGACGAAGATATAAATACAGGGATGGGACAGAAGTTTGGAAAACTTCTGGGTGAGGAGGCGCAGAAATGGAAGGGGGGGGATAAGAAGTAACCAGGAGGAAGCAGGGTATATTACCAGGAAGGACGCTGGAGGAAGGCCCTAAAGAAAAATGAACAATGGAAAGGCCCCGGGAAGAAGATGGATTGCCAAATAGAATAATAAAAGAGGGAGGAGAGGTGGTGAAAGGAACCAGTTTTGAAGTTATACAACAAGGTGTTGGCAGAAGAAAAGTGAGGTTCCCAAGGATGGGGAAAAATACCATCCATTATACCAATATATAAAGGAAAGGGAGATGTGGTGAATGTAATAATTACTGAAGTTATTTCGTTTTTTGGGACCATATGGCAAAGATATACGAAAGGATACTGAAAGAAGAGTGTAGGCATTGTGGAACCCAGACTGGAGAGGAGCAGTTGGGTAACACGGCGCGAATAAGAAGCAACCAACAATCGATCTTATGTTCGCCCGAGAATCATAACGGACAAGATATAGAATACAAGCAAACGGCAATACATCGCATTTATAGGATCTGAGAAAGGGCATTCGATTCGACTCTAGGAAGATATGTTTTCGAGTTTTAGAGAGATATTCCCGGAGTGTGGTGGTTAACGTTAAGAAGGCTTTTGGAGAGTCATGTAATAAAAATGGACAAATGTAATGTCATAACCGGGATAGAATACGAAAATGGTTTGAGTGTGGGAGCTGGCGTTAAAGCAGGGAAGTGTTGGTCAACCATTCTGTTTTGTGCATACTTTGGATGTAGTAATTAGGACAGTGAGGGTAGGAGGTGGAGGACTTGATGAAGAGTGAAGGCCTTATGCGGATGACCTGCCTGCTGAGTAAGAGGAGATAAACTGAGGAGCAGTGGTGTGGTTTGATAGTAAAACTGAAAGAAGCGGGGCCTAGTGCATGAACCGTCAATAAAACAGAAATTAGAATAGGTTAGTAGAAGAGGGAGAAGATGGTGGTGGAGGTGAAATGTGTGTGATTCAAAACGTAAGAGAAATACAAAAGAACTTGGGGAACGTTGTAAGCACGAGAGGGAGGAAGTACCGTTGGGATGCGAGCAGAATGATAAGTAGGGAGAACAGTTAGAGCTTCTGTAATCCTATCATCAGGAATAATGAGAATTGGAGGGAGGTGAAAAAGGATAATTCGAGAGCATTTTAACACGGTTCTTGTGTAGGGGCGGGAAAGCATGGAGTTAAATGAACCACAAGAGAAGGAGAGCAGCAGCTGCAGACTACTGAAATGAAGTTCGAGCAGCGATGGCCGAAAGACCAGGAGGGACAGAGTGAGAAACGAAGAATTAGAAAAGGTATAGGAGTAATACCTATTCCTAACAAGTAGATGTATAAACTAGCTAAGGTGGGCGGCAATTTGGAAAGGTGGAGCGTCCAGGGTGGCCAGGAGAGTGGGACTGGAGACCGAGGAGGCAGACCAAAGGGAAGACACGATAGAATGGAAGGACTCCGTAGACAGATTGCTGAGAAGACATCAAATGCCATCTATGATTCAGCTGATCGAAGAACAGGTCTTGGAAGATAGAAGGGAGTGGGAAGAAGAAAGTTGGCCGTTGCTGACGAAGCTCATAAGAGCCTTCCTGGGAGCGGAATGTAAGATGTAAGTAATTATATAATATAGTATATATGCTATATATACTATATATATATATTATATATATATAATATATATATATATTAGAATATAAATAAATACTATATAGAACTATCATACTAAAATATATATAGTATAGTATATATAAATATAATAATAATTAACTTATATATATATAAGTATATATAATAATAATATATTATATATATATATATATACAGTATATATAATATGATATAATATATATATATATAATATAATATATATATAATAATTATATAATATATATATATATATATATATATAATACTATATATATTAATCATATATATCATATATAAATATATTATGGACCGGGTGATATGTTGACCCACGTCAGTTCCCTCGTCTGGATATCGGATGTCAAGAGCACTGACAGGATGCTAAGGAATTGACTATCTAGACGGTTATCTCACTGGGACTGTGGGAACACAATTCCCCTTACATCCTGGCGGGATTTGCTATCCTCAGATCGTCCCGTCTCATTCGTCAAACTTTCCAGAGAGTTTCCGTTTATTAAATCCCACCTTTTTGAACCTTGTGGCTCGTAAACCTGGTGTATGGAGCCCAAATTCTCCTACTAACCGGAGCATATAGTATAGAACCCCCCAAACCCCGAGCCATATATCTGCCTAAAGCAATATGAACAATGCAGCCAGCGAAGCACAACTCATAACCTGTTAAGCTCCTGCAATTTTGTAATCATTTAAAATACCCAATCTTCCAACCCAAAATCAGTAATCTCCTGCATGGTCTGCATACTTATTAGAAGACCGGCACGACAGATATCCATATCCCCCCTGTGGACCAACATGCTCGCCTACTTTATTTCCGAACTCACACACACGACACACATCACACACACACACACATCACACACACACACACACACTACACACACACACACACACACACACACACACACACACACACTCAACACACGCACACAACACACACACACAATAAATTATAATACTATATATATATATATAATAGTATATATTATATAAAATATAATATATATATATACTATAAATATAGATATATATTAATATATAATATATACTAAAGTATATATATATATATAATATATATAATATAATATATATATAATATATATATACATATATATTATATATAATCAATATAAATAATATAAATATATATATATATATATATATATATTTATATTATATATATATAATATATATATATAATAATAATATATATATAATGGTCGAGGTCAAAGCTGACACAAATGTAACTTTAGAACTGGCAGCACCTACTAATCAAATTGCATATTTGGAATCAGCGAAAATTCTAAGGAGGGTTTTTAAATTTCTATTTTTATTTATTTTTTTTTTTTTTTATCGTATGGAAATATAACAAAGAGCCATAATTTTCTCTAAGCAATTGGACGATATTTTTATCATTTAAAATCTAAATTAAGTAGCCAGAATGCTCAGCCCTACGACTGAAGAAACGAAAATGTGAAGCAACATAATATTCATTAATAATAGTATTTTAATATATTGAATTGTTTTTCAATTATTTTTGCATTTTTTATATTCAAAATATTTGGAAAAAAAAATAATTAGAAGAAGAATTTAAATTTGGAAACGTATGTAAAGAGGTAAAAATTTTTTTTCTTGTAATTACCGTACTAGCATAGTGTAAAGAATAATTCACCGAGACCCCACATATCAGCGTACTACCAGTAGGTGGAAGCCTCAAAATTTCGGGAGGTCGTGCGGGGGCTCATCGTGCCTACCGGTGATCGACGGGGACTCGTCCCCCCTCTCACCCGTCGGCTCGTAGCCCCCTAATTGGAAAACAAAGAATTCTAAAATTTCCGATAAACGCCAAAAAAAAAAAAAAAAAAAAAAAAAAAAAAAAAAAAAAAATTAAAAACCCCCTCCTTAGAATTTTCTTTCCCAACTTTATAATACTTTACTGTAGGTGCTGCCGTTCTCGAGTTACATGATGTCACCTTCTCGTACCTATATATATATATACATCTAATTATATTTTTATATATATATATATATTATATATATATTATATATCATTATATAGTATTTATATATATGTAATATATATATTTATATTATATTTATTATATATATATATATATATATATATTTATATATATATATATATAGTAGATATATAATCCATGTCTTCCCCCTCCTCATCTAACATAAGCCATAACTCATATTCATCGGATAAATCAAAGAACTCAGCACATCGTACCTTCTGTCTGGTCAATATCAGTTCTGTCTTCTTTTTTGCCGAAACGGTTGCTCATTCAGCTAAAGTTGTCATGCAATTTTTGATACATCCATTTTTTGGCATTATATAATGTTGTTCTGTAACAGATAGTTGATTATTTTCTATTATTCAATATTTGGCTTGTATTATTATTAATTAATATTATTATTTAGTTATTTTATATTATATATTATGATTATTATATTATTTATTATTATTATACTAATTATATTATTATCATTATTATTTATTATTTTAAAATTAACATAAAATAAAAATAATATAAAATAAATATTAATTTAGATTATATATATATATTATATATATATATTATATGATATATAATAATAATTATATGTATTAATATATTTGTGTTATGTTATGGGTGAGTTATTATGATAGTAGTAATTATCGAGTCCGTTTTCGAGCGTGGAAGCAGTGAAGACCAGAGGGATGCGTAAGAAAGTAGAAGTCAAAAGAGAGGTTAAAGAAAAAGAAACGTCTGAAATGCTGTTATTGAATAGGGATAGACCAAAGTCTGAGAGTCTGCTAATAAGGTGTCTGCCTATCTTGTTCCAGGCGAGAGAGGAATGTTTGTTTGTTTCACAGTAACTCTATCTAACTGACATGGAAAAAATAATTTTAAGATTCGGGATTTTTAACAATGCAGTAAATGTTATATATTTATGAATTAATTTTAAAGAGTGCTTTTGATGCAATGATGCTACTATTAAAGATTTTTATACCGTCATTTCCTTTGGTAATTTTGAACATTTGAAAAAAGCTAAGATATTATATTTAAAATCAGAAGAATATTTAAAATATGCTAATGTTATTTTAAAGTTTGTAGCATGGGTGACTTGCTGCTTTTGTCTCTCGATCGTTCAGTCTAGTTTAGATGTAAGAAATATTTTAGGAGGTTCTCTGCTCTTGGTGGCAAGGGATCTGAAAACGGGTGATTGAATTGTAGAATCAAATATTAGACCACCATGTTGCACCAGCCTTGATGTGACAAGTGCAAGGAAATGTAATATGTGCAAAATAAAATAATATATAATTATATATATATATATATATATAGTATATAATATATATATATTATATTTTAATATATATTATATAATATGATATATAATTATATTAATATATATATATATATATCCTATAGTATATAATATATATCTATATAATATAGTAATATATATATATTTTATATTATATATTTATATAATATATATACTATATATATAATATATAATATATATATATATATTAAATATATATAATTATATATATATATATATCATAATATATATATATATATAATATATATATATTAAATATATAATAATATTATATATAATATATAATAAAAATATATAATATACTATATATTATATATATAATATATATTTATATGAATATATAAATATTATATATATATATAGTATAATATATTATTAATATATATATTATATATTATAATATATATATACTATATAATATATACTATATAAATATATATATATAATATATATATATATTTAATCTATATATATATAATAAAATAATATATATATATATATAAAATATATATATATATTATATATAAATATAATAATAATATATATAATATATAATATTATATATATCATAAATATAATATATATATATATAAATATATATATATATAAATAATTATATATAAAAGTGAAGGACCAAAGTACAAATATTAGTGCGGGCATAAATGAAAATAATTATATAAAATTCCAATATCAGCTTAACTTGATTTAACTTAATCGATGGCATGAAGTCGAGCAAAGTCCGCAGATAAATTTTCAATTTTTAATGTCAACATTTGAGTATTTAGATGGAGGCGAAATGTCTGTCCGTCTTCATCTCAATAGTATTTCTCAAAATTTGAAGTCAATAATATTTGGAAAAGCTCTCTCTATCTACTTCCCGCTGTAGACACGGGTAAAATTGCCAGTATTTGAAACAAGATGTAATATTTGTAAATTGTTACTTCGAACAAGATACCTATATATATACTATATATAATATATTATATATATAAATATATATATAGTATATCAATATAATATATAAGATATATAATATAAATCTATATATATATATATATATATAATATATATATATATATATATTATATATATATATATAGTACTTATAGTCTATTTGCTGTTTTTGGACGATCGTACTTGTGATGCCATTTCGAACTTCCAGTAAGATCCCATTTCCTGCTTTTACTAAATCCTACAATTGGGCTTTTCGAGATCTTCCCGTAAAATGTTACATCTTTAATCTTCTCGTATGGCACATTACACCTGTTCGGTTTGACAAAGTGCAAGGAAGATCAAAAAAATTATGATTGAAACCTAGCTGTATGTGACCACCTGACAAGGAATGTAAATAAAAACTTGAATCTGTGGGTAGGAAGTAGGAATGTTGGATCTGTATTTTGGAATTTGTTAATCTCTTGGGGTACATATTTCAATACCCAACTCGGATTCAGATGCGCTTACCCATTCTTCAAAAATCTCACTGAAATTCTAATGTTGCATTTTATCTGATGGCTTGCAAGTTTAGGGTCTTTAACTAGATTCACTCATTATAATATGCTCTCACATAAATCATAAGTATGTCTGCAATCGCTTGGAAAATTGTATGTAAAGTTCACTAGTTGTTTAAAACAAAAAGGAAGCAAAAAGATGCGCTAATACCATTTGTTTAGAATTAAGGTAGCTTTTTTTGACTAATCTCCAACTTCACATTTTATTTTGTTCTAAAGCTGTATTATCGGGTTAATCATCTCTTTAAATAATAAAACCGATTCGTGCCATTTGGCACAGCGAGTGTTCGCAAAATTTTCTAATCTCTTCTTGCTACCCTTTGGAAATATTTTTTTTTCTTCAAAATCTTTTTTCCTCTATGAACTAGGAAAAAAATGTACAACAATCTGATATTATTCCAATTGAACTCCAAATAATTTTAAAAACTTCTAGAAGCGTCTGTAAGGCATAAATTTAAGCGGGCAAAAACCAGTGAGTATAATACTTTGGTCGACAATTTTATTTATTACGCTCTGAACACCCTTTGAACTCACTCTACTCACTCGCCTCGCAGCACCGTCATTAACTTTGCCTCTTAGACTTTTTGCATATACCAAACAAAGTTCGTTACTTTTTCTTCAATATTTTGCAACTGACTTATTTCCTGTCAAATCATTTAGTCTGCATATTTTTGTTAATATAATTTATCTTGACGGTAAGAGTATCAATATCAACGTAGCACACACACAACGAAAATTGTTCCTCCTGGGACAATCTGCTGGTCTCATCGGCTTAAGACAGTTAAAAAATTTACTTGTATTTGAATGTTTTGCCCAATTTTACGATTGACATTGAGATGAGCAAGAGTGACTAATAGAGCATTTTGGAACTGTGAACTTGTATAGCCTGCACATTTATAGGCACTACGATTTTTAAATGTATGAAAGAGCATAGTCCCAGCATAGCCCACGATATCTAAAGATCGAAATTGCCCATCGTTTCCCACAGGCCATAAAAAGTTCGATGAACCTGAGTCAATGAATGTCCAGCAAAACGATATCTTTGCTTATCCAAATCGAATTGTTTTCATCAGCACTTGGAAATTAGGCCGCTTTCTCTGTCTTCGGCTCGCCTTTTCTTCTGACTGTCACTCTGTTTGTGGAGCTCTCGATTTTTCGCCCTGAACTCTGCTTTCTACACGCAATATCTCTTTCCTACCGATCTTTTTGTGATATTTAGTTGCATCGTGTTTTTTGAAAGACAATGTCTTTTCTTAAATTTGAATACGATCTCGAGACAAAAAACACCCATCCTGGGGTTTTCCTTTACCTTTTCTTTTGTTTCCAAACAACAATACATAGTTTAAGCCAATAAGCACCCAACGTTTTATCAGCGTAGGCCTAACCTACTTAAAAATATCACAAGCCACTTTCTTTGAACAATAATCTTTCCCGACCAGTATAAAATCTGGGGCGGCCCCAAAAGGGGTTTGGTATCTACCACCCTCTTTTCGATATGAAGGAATAGGATATGAGGTCTGAAACCTGGAATAGTAATCTATATATGGGATAAGCTCGAAACCGTGTAATTTTCAAGTCTGTAGGCTGATAGAGAGGGGTCACCCCCGAGAGCGTAACCGCTACGCCCGCGTTTATACCCCTTTTTGGCCTTTCCAAATCCGAGATTTGGCGTAAGCCTAACGTGAGTTGAGATCGAGCGTGATTGACGTAATCTCGGCGCAGTCGAGATACGTCAGCGCGCGAGCGCACGCGGTGCGCATTACATAATACCATTATTATTTATTACGTCGAAGAACTTCGATTTTCCGAAAGGAAAATCGGAACTGAGTCCAAAAGCGCATCCCCTGTAAGGGACAATCGTTTTTTTAAGCGCGTTCCGCCTTCGGATCCGCCGTGGCCGCAGCCTATCGCCACCGGTTCCCGACCCGACGTTGGCAGAAGGCCAGCCCTGCTCCGAACCTCCGCGAACTTTATCGATCGTGCTAAAATTGGAGGGTGGTTAGATGATGAGGTAAGCTCATCGTAGAACGAAGTTACGTTTGAGTGGGTCCCCCCCAAAGGGGGGACCCACCCCTCTTCAAACTTAAATATTGACCGTAGAAGGCTGAAATTTTGTGAGAGGATTCAGAGTTGAGTTTCTAGAAAGCATTTGGTATTGGAATTCAAGAGTTGGGTTCGCACCGGTGCTGAGCCACGCGGTGCCGAGTTAATAAACAGTCGTATATCACAACAATGTAGGTGTCTTTATATTATGTTATTTGGATCTGTATTTCGAAAATAATGGCTTTCAGAACCATTAAGAAAAAATAAATAAATACATAAATAAATAGAAAAAATGATGAATTTCTTTCTTTATGTTTATTAGATTTACGTTTAAATAGGAATTTTGAAATAACTAATAGGAATTAATCTAAAATTCAACACCATCCAATCTACCTTCCTGTCAAGACCCTCCTCCAGTTGTGATCTATTGACATTGATTAAGGTCAAATTTTTTTACTAAAAGATTTCATCGTTTTAAACAATAACCCTAAACAGTAAATCACTAGAATCGAAACCACTAAATCAAACACCATCCATGTACCTTCCTGTCACTATGATCTAATTGATGCTGCTATTGGATTTTAAGGACCAATTTTTAACTAAAATTGTATACGTTTACATACCCTAAATGCAGTAATCACTAAAAATTCAAACCGGCCATCCCACCCTCCAGTCCCTGACCAGTTGTGATTTATTGAATCTATTGATCTATTCGGATCCTATCTGATCTTATTGATCTATTGATCTATTGATTAGGGTCAAATTTTTTACTAAAATTGTCATGTTTGACATACCCTAAAGCAGAATCAACTAATCAAACACCAACCTACCCTCCTGTCCATTTGTGATCTAATGATCTATTGATCTGTATGCTATGATCTAATTTGATCTATTGAATCTATTGATCATTGATTAAAGGTCAAATTTTTTACCTAAACATGTAACGTTTTACATACCGCTATTAACCGTTTAATTCAGCTACAATCATACCCACCTATCAACCCCATCCATCACCTTCCTGGCCATCCTTTGATCTAATTGATCTATGATTACTTGATTTCAAGCAACATTGTGAGTACATCTGGATAAACACTAACTAAAATCAAAGTCTTAACAAAGCTCAATCATATTTCAAGCGTGACAGAAAGTTTTCAAATAATAAAGATTACTTAGCATCATCTAAAACTTGAAGAATATGTATACAGACAATGACAATCGACAAAACTGACACAATCACATCTACATGAAAAACGGTATAATCGTTAAACAAAGTCCACACTACCCAACAGTAAAGTAACTAATATATGCTCAAAAACGTGAAAACCTACTATACTTTGTTCTAACATACTTCTAAACATATAACATTAATCTTCGTACACTAACAACAGGTAAACATTTTAGGTCACGAAAAATTATCACAACATTGGTAATTATCAATAACTAATCAACGATATATACTTTAACATAATAGAAGTTCCACATAATAAAGCTAACATAGCACATCAACTGAAAACAAAGAAAATACCTGGCCCAAGACCAAAACAGTAACAGCTCGTAAGCCCAGTGAAAAGCAGCACATTAAAAAGTTCCAGTCAACACCTAACACCAGTAAAGCAGAACTAACATTGGTATGCAAACGTAACTAATCTCACTTTTTTCAAGCCATAACTCTAACATATTAAACATTAATCTTTCACTAACATAGTCAACAGTAGCAATAAATTTGATTTCCAATCATTGGTTAATTATCATAAAAGGGACCAGCGAAAGTATTGCTAACATAATAAAGTCCGCATTAAAAAGCTAACATAGCATAACTGAACTACAGAAAATAATGCCCAAAGACAAACATAACACATCTTAAGCAGGCGAAAACAGTCCAAACCATTACAATAGTTCCACCACTTAACAGCCAGTAAAAGCAACTTAACATGGTATGCAAAACGTAACCCATTCTTACTTTTTCATAGCTAACTGCTAAAAACATATTAACGTTAATCTGTACACTAACTCTCAAGTAACATTTAACTATAAATTTCTACAATGAATTGGTAATTATCAAATACAGAGCAGCCGAAGTAATGCTAACGTAACAAACGTTTTACATCAAAGCTAACAAGCGGTAACATGAACTAAGAAATAATCTGCCACCAATGACAAAGCCTATCACACTCTACACACAAAACAACTGTTACATTAACAAAAGTTCCACTACTCAAAACCAGTAAAAGCAAACTAATGGTATTGCAACAACGTCCACCTAATCTACTTTTCGAACATAACTCGTTAACATATTCATTTATTTCTTTTACACTGACACAGTAACATTAACTAAAAATGTTCTCACAATCATTGGTTAAAAAATTATCTGATAACGGAATATACTCTTCAAACATAACAATGTCTTCACATTAATAAAAGAAAGCAACACAGCCATCATATGAACTAGAAAAAAAAAATTGTACCACGAAAACCTAACTCGCTCTTACGCCCATAATAACTGTTAACATAACAAAGTTCCCACAGTATATCTTAATATCAAGTAAAGTAACTACTTACAGTGACACAAACGTCAGACCTTGTCATACTTTTTCCAGCATGATCTTCTAACAATTACGTTATTCTCATGAACAGCAGTAACATTTATAAAAAAAAAATTGTCATAATTAAAATCGAGAAAAATGAGTAAATACGAAAAGTAAGTAAAGGTTTTAGACTTATCTCTTTTTTAGACTTCCCACCTCCTTTCAGATAAATCCAATTCATATAACACTAAATGATTTTACGCTAAACTATTTGCATAAAGTTGATCAATAACTATTATATTTGACCCTCTTGGAGCAATATTCAAAAAAGCATGTAGAGCGTAGCCAATTGGTTTAACGATTAATATAGAATGAACAACTCGTTGGGAAAATAACCCGAAAACTCCTCGTGAAACTATCAACAACAGCAGCGTCAGAGTATGCAGGGGATGTCAAACCAACTCTCAAATCGTACAACACAGCGAAAAACTACACTGAAGAAATGAGTGTATGAAACATCCCTTAATGTAATGAACTTCTTTTTTTCCTTTCACACTCCAATCCAGAAGAAAGTAAATCAAGAATATCCGAACGTGACGAAATGAACCATATCAGCGTTCAAAAGGGGTATATATTTATACTAATTCTCGTTCGAGACAACAACAACACAATCACAATAAACTAGTACTCAGCGAAGTCTTTGGAACTAAACCAATTGAAATATATGCTAACGTAACATTGTTTTCACACATTATAAAGCGGACACTAGCATTCACCAGGCTAAGAAAGATAATGTAACGATCGAAGCTAACCACAACTTGCACAGAAAATAAACTGTTAACATACAAAGTCCGACACAACACTCTGTAAAGTAACCTGACATTTGCATACATAACGTAACTATCTAATACGGTTACCCAAACAAAATCTCCAACTATTAGACAGTTAATCTTTACATTGACACAGTATATTTACAAGAATTTATCATAACCTGTTAATATCATTACAGAGCAGTGAAAGCAGCTAACGTAACAAATAGTTTCCGACAGTAATCAAAAGCTAACATAACCATAAACCTGATAACCTAGCGAATATATGTACAAGGACGAACCCAACACACAATAGGCACGAAAAATAAACCCACTAACATTAACAAAAACCTTCTGCCACTTAACAACAGTAAAGATTACAAAGATCAACACTTCGTCCAGAAACGTTAAACCTATTCACACTTCAGCATATCATCTCTACTATACAATGTAATTTCATTTAACATCTGTAACTTATTTAACAAAAGTTTAGCATAAACCTTCTAATCACCTACTGACAATAAGGAAAAATATATAATCTGACGTAACAAATGTTCTTAAATAACATTCAACTCGTAACATTTAAACTAAAACAAAAATTTCAATCATAACCCTCGTCTAAATAACTCATAATCCCCACGAATAATCGACAAACATAAACAAAGTTTTAAAAACCAAACAACAAAAAAAAAACAAAATTTATCCTAATACATAACTAAGTTCTTTGAGTAAAAATATCACAGTAAAACGTATTAGTTTACTGATTTTAAAAAGCAGTCAAGTTCAGATAAAAATCAGTAAAATCAAACCACCCCATTCCTGCAGTCCAGGCCGGTCCCACCCACTTGTGATCTTATTGAGCGAGTGATTCAAGTCATATTTCATGTTCATTTGGACAGACATACATAAGAATAGTTTAATAAATACTAACTGCTCGAATTAAATGCGACCCAGAACAAGTTTTAAGCCATCAATAAAGCTATACAAACATCAACTCACGACTAAGGAATATAATGTACCTGTACAAATGCAACCTATACATCACCTACGCCAGAATACTCACTAACATTCCCTGAAAAAATTTCCCGGTACGATGCAGGTAAAACCTAGCTACAGATCATACAAATACTCGATACTGTTCCCACTTTTCGAGGCATATTCGCAACAGGTAACCGTTTATACTAACAAAATCCCTTAACAAAGTTGCCAATCTATCAAAGACAGAATATATCCAATTGAACTATATTGTACATACGTATATAGTACCATACTCTGGTTTGGAGTAATAACATCAGTTGCCTGTGAATAAACGTAGACTTAGCAAATAGTCTATGGCAAATCCTAACATATGCCTAAAATCCAAAAACTTAACCTAGGTCACATCTTCTAAACCATTCATACGTCAGTACACAGCTAATACGTACAGAAACTCATCCATTCTCTTCCACAATCAGTGTTTTCCAAACATTTGTCATAGGTAATATTTCAGCATAACTACTTCACTTACGAAAATAAAATCGTTGTTTCATTAACCAAGAGTACTAAAGCAACACATAACTCCGAGAGAAAACCCAGGGGGAATGCGCCCTTGAACGGGTGTGAATCCTGCGAGAAGGGAGATCGCCCCGAAGGGGTGTAAGCGGCCTTTAGGCCTCAGCCCGAAAGGCTGAGGCCTTACCCCCCTCCTTCGGACGGGCAAATGATGTATACGTCAAACGAGTACACATTGATGAAAGATAGTGTTCAATCATAGCTTAAGATGTCGGCATCTTTGATAGATGATTGGTCACTTGTTTTAAGGGATTTTGTTAGATAATACGGCTTTACCTGTGGCTAATGCGAGAAAAGTGGGACATATCGAGTATGTAGGATCTGTTAGCTCTTTACCTTGATCAGTAGGGAATTTTCCAGGATGTTAGCTGATTATTCATGCGCTAGGTATGTTTTAGGTTTGCATTTGTACATCATATTCCTAGTCCGCGTTTATGATTTGTTAGCTTTATTGATGCTAAAACTTGTTGGGTTAAGCATATATTCGGTTATGTAATAAAGACTATTTTATTGTTATGTTTTGTCCAAATTGAACTGAAAAAATGACTTGACACAATAGCTCAATAGATCACAGTGGTGGGCCGCTAGGGGGAACTGCAGAATGGTGTTGATTACTGATTTGACTGATTACTGCTTAAAATCGTAAATATTACGTTTAACACTGTGATATTTCTACTCAAAGAGACTTATTTTTTATGTTATGTGAAAAAAATTGTTTTTGCTGCCTTGTGCATTTTGTTATGTTTTGGTAGAAACTTTGTTATGTTCTGTGAATTATTCGCTGGATTTATGAAATTTAGACGAGTATGAGAATTTTTTGTTAAATATTACGAAGTTGATGTAAACATTTGTTACGCAGCAATTTAATATTCTTTGTCAGTAGATGAATAGACAGGTTTAATGCTAAACTTTTTTAAATATACGATGTTAAGAACACATTAACAATTGATATGTCAGAATATGCTTGAACGAAGAAAAAAATAGTGTGATAGGTACGTTAGGACGAAGTGGTTATGATCTTTCCTGTTATAGGCTCGAATGGTGGCATTTGTCTAGGGATGATCTTTGGTGTGTTGGTCGTCAATCTTGGCCTGCCGCTGATATTGGCCATACCTTTGACGATGGTTCTTCGCCTTTATAAGTGGAAACTTGTTACGTAGCATGCTTTCATGCTCGTATATCAATTAAACAAGTTATCGATAAATTCTTAAATAAAATATTACTGTTGTCATCGTAAAATTACGTTAATAGGTTAGAGATTTGTTGTGAAAACGTATGATAGGTTTAACGTTTTGTATGCAAGTCAGTTACTTACAGTGTTAAGTGTGGACTTTGTTAAATGTTAACAGTTATTCGTGCTTAAAGTGTGTTATAAGACTCGTCCGTTGTACAATTATTCTATCTTAGCTCTGGCTAATGCTATGTCAAGCTTTATTAATGTGAAACAATGTATACGTAGGCATATATCATTGGTTTATCCAAGAAACATTATCTTTGTATATGTTATTGTTGTTGTTGTTTTGTTGTTGTCGTAACGGAGAAATATTATATAATACCACTGTTGAACGATATGTCATTCGTACGTCGTATTTGTTACCTTTCCTCTGATTGGGTAGAAAGAAGAACTCTCAATTGAACTTAAGAGGATTTTTTACCGATTTTCTCTGGTATGCACTTTGGTGCGCTGTGTGGCTAGCTGAGATCGGCCTGCATCTCTACGCTTGATTGTTGCCTATCTTCACGAGGAGTTGTTATCCCACGATGTGATCATTGATATTATTCGTAAACCGATTCGGCCTGTACAAAGCCTGTATTCCTGCCAGAGGTCAAATATAAGAAGCTACTTGCATCACTTTTGCAATAGTTAAAGGCAGTAAAATCATTTTACGTGTTAAGAATGGTATTTCTAAAGGAGGTGGAGTCTAAAAAGAGATAAGTCCAAAATTTACTTTATTCGTATTTACTCGTTAGGTAATTCATATGGTTATAGGTATGGTTATGACATATTTTTTGATAAATGTTTACTGTGTCAATGCTAAGATTAACGTTCATATGTTAGAGATATGCTTGAAAAAGTATGAACAGTTAGTTTTGTATGTAAAGGTTAGTTACTTCAACTGATATTAAGTAGTGGAACTTCTGTTATGTTAACAGTTTATTATGGCGTAAGATGTGTTAGGTTTTCGTTGTACATAATTTTCCTAGTTCATATGAGCTATGTTAGCTTTATTAATGTGAGAACTTTGTTACGTTAGAGTATCGTTGATCAGTATAATAAACCAATGTTGTGAGAAATTTTAGTTAAACGTTACTGTGTCAGTGTAAGATACATTAAATATGTAGAGTTATGCTTGAAAAGTAAGATTAGGTTACGTTTGGCATACCATGTTAGTTGCTTTACTGTTTTGAGTGGTGGAAACTTGTTAATTGTTAACAGTTTGTTTGTGTTAAGGTGATAGGTTTCTTTGTGCATTATTTTCGTTAGTTCAGGTTACGCTAAGTTAGTATTGATGTAGGAAACGTTTGTACGTTAAGCATACTTTCGCTGCTCTGTATGATAATAACCAATGTTGTGAGAAATTGTATGTTACTGAGTTAGTGTAAGATTAACGTTAATAGGTTAGAGTTATGCTTGAAAAAAGTAGGATTAGGTTACGTTTTGCATACGATGTTAGTTGCTTTACTGTTGTTAAGTGTGGAACTTGTTAATGTTAGCTGTTTATTCCTGCTTAAGATGTGTTATGCTTGTCTTTGGGCAGTTATTTTCTAGTTCAGTTATCTATGTTAGCTTTATACTATGCGGAAACTTTATTATGGTTACATACTTCCTGGTCTGTAGATAATTAAACCACTTTGTGAAATTTTGTGCTAAATGTTAACTATGTTAGTGTAAAGATTAATGTTAATGTAGAGTTATGCTTGAAAAAGTAAGATTAGGTTCCGTTGCATACATGTTAGTTGACTTACTGGTGTTAGTGTGGAACCTTGTAATGTAGACTGCTATTCCTGCTAAGATGTGTTATGTTGTCTTTGGCGATAGTTTCTTAGTTCAGTTGATGCTATTAGCTTCATTAATGTGGAAACTTTATTAGTTAGAGTATTACTTCGTTGATTAAAGTATATATAACCAACTGTTTGTGATAAATTTTGCTCAAATGTTACTGTGTTAGTAGGTAAGAATTAGATTTAATCATGTTAGCGTTATGTAGAAAAGTATAAGTGGTTCACGTTTTGTATCTATACTAGTTACTTTACTGTTGTTTAAGGGTGTGGAAACTTTGTTAACGTTAACAGTTATTCATGTTTAAGATGTGTCAGGTTGTCATTGCTGCTGAATTATATTGCTAGCTTTAGATGACTGCTAAGCTAATACTTATCTATCACATTGAAAACTTTGTACACGTTGCCATATAATTGATTTGATCTTGTGTATCAAATGACACTTATTTTATCGTAATCCGTTTATCCAAATGATACTCAAAATGTGACTTGAAATCAATAAATCAACTAGACTCAAGTCAAGGATGGCAGAGGGGATGGAATGGGTTGATAAGTTGTTTGATTTACTGATTGAACTGCTTTAGGGCTATGTAAAACGTTACAATTTAGTAAAAAATTTGACCTAATCAATACAATAATCAAACTAGATCAAGATAGATCCAAATAGATCCAATAGATCAATAATCACCAATGGACAGGAGGGTACCGTTGGGGGTTTGATTTACGGATGTACTGCTTAAGGGTAGTAACACATGACAATTTAGTAAAAAATTGACCTTAATCATTAGATCAATAATGACTTGAATCATGAGATCAATAGATCAATAGACTAATAGCTCCACAACTGGTCAGAGGTTGGATGGTGGTTTAATTTAGTGATTTACTGATTTAGGGTATGTAAAAGTTTACAATTTCAGTAAAAAAATTGCCTTCAAATCAATAGATCAATTAATTCAAAAAGATGAACACGAAGGTGATGGATGCTGTCGATGGGTGTTGATGTGATTTACTGCTTTAGGTAATGTCAAAAATAAAATTTTAAGTAACAATTTGACCTTAAATCATAATCAAAGATCACAACTGGACAAGAGGGTGACAGGAAGGTAGATGGAGGGCTGTTTGATTTACTGATTACTGCTTAGGCTAAGAAAACTAATTTTTTTGATGTTAATAAACATAAAAAGAATAAGATAATTTTATTTATCTTATTTATTATTTATTTATTTATTTTTCTTAATGGTGTCTGACAACGCATTATTTTTTCGAAATCTAACAGATCCAATACATACTATAAACGACACCCTACATGGTTGCTTATACGACTGTTTATTAACTCGGCACCGCAGTGGCTCCAGCACCGGTGCCGGACCCAACTCCTTGAATTCAAATACCAAACTTCTAGAAACTCAACTCTGAAGTCCTCTCCCAAATTTCAGCGTTTCTACGTCAACTATTAATAGTTTGAAGGGGGTGGTTCCCCCCTTTGGGGGGACCCACCAAACGTAATCTTCGTAAACACTGAGTACCGTCACAGCTAACCACCGCTCCAAATTTAGCGACGATACCATAAGTGAGTCGAGGCAGGCTGGCTCTCAACGTCGGAATCGGAACCGGATGCGAAAGACGCGGCCACGGCGGAATCCGACAGCGGAACGCGTAAAGAAACGATCCTTAAGGGAGCGTTTTTCGACTTCAGATTCGATTTCTTCCGGAAATCGAACTCGACGTAATAATAATAATGTGTATATGATGCGCACGCGTGCGCTCGCGCGCTGACGTAATCTCGACTCGCGCCCGAGATTAACGTCATCAACGCTCGTCTCAACTCAGCGTTAGCTTCAACGCAACTCGGATTTGGAAGCCAAGGCTTAACCGCCGGGCGTAGCGGCTCGCTCTGGGGGTGACCCCCCTCTATATACATCCTACATGCTTGAAAATTACACGATCCGAGCTTAACGCCATATATGAGAATTATATCCAATTTCAGCACTATATCTCTATCCTTCATATCGGAAAAGGGTGTAGAGTACCAAACCCTGCCAATACTACTCCGACCTTTGCCTTCCTGAAAACTGTGAATATATATTTGTACAAGTGTTTCCAGAGATATTTTAATATTTCTACTTTTTCCTTATTGCTAAACTACCGTACTATGAAATTGCCAATATCGTTAGGATGAACAAATCCTTTCTGCATTCCTTGATTGCGCCTGACTTATAGCGCCTGGGAAGGAAACACACAGCCATCTACTTGAGATTCTTTCAGCTGCTAGCGCAGCCTTCAGAAAAGTTCCAGAGAAACTGATTTCGATCCTAGAACCTAACTCTTGAATGCGAAATCTTTTATCACCATATGCTCTACTTTTTTGTTGGAAAAAGTCTCTAATATCTGTTCTTATTTTTCCCTATTTTCATTGAGTTTTTTAAGTGAAAGCGATCAACAAGAAAAAACAAAAATGTTAAAACACAAAGTGCAAAACTAGAACTAGTTTACTAGACTTAAATATTGATATCTGTAAACAATAGCATCGATAGCTTTACAACTGTTAGCTCAAATTAACTATGTAATGCTAAGGAGAGAGAATAAAGATTATCGTCTCTCTGTCTAATATATATATAATATATATATATTATATATATATATATATATATATATAATATATATATAATATATATAATAATAATTATAATATATTAATATATATATATATATATATACGTATTCCCAATGGCCTTACGAGATTTGTTCCTGAGAGCGACGAATTATATATAAATTTAACCTCTGCACTTTATAATATAACCGGAATATGATACTTAAGAAATCTTTTAGTGGTCGAACAATCGGTGGGCCATGGCCCCCTTAGCCCCCCCTTAGCCCCATTTGGCCCCGTGCACCCCGTTGCCCCCGTGGCTTCACTGGGCCCCTTATTCCGCCATTACATATATATATATTATATGTATATAATATATATATATATAATAATATTACATATAATTATATATTATATATAATATAATTATATATATATTAAGTATATAATATATATAATATTATATATATAATATTATAGATATATATATAATATAAATATATATATATATATATATATATATATATAATAGTATATAATATATAATATATTTATATAATATAAATATATATATATAGATAATATTATATATATATATAATATAATAATAATATAATATTTATAAAATATATGTATATAAAATATATATAATATATATATTATATAATAATATATATAATATATATAAATATAATAATAAATATATATATATATATATAAATATATATATGATAATATATATATATATCATCATATATATATATATATAATAATATAATATATATATATATAATGATATATATATAGATAATTATATATATATTATATATAAGATATATAGTATATATAATATATATTATTATATATATATAACATATTATATCTTAAATATAATCTATTTATATAATAATTTATATATATATTATAATATATTATAATTTAATATATATAATATCTTAATTTTGCACATATTACCCATTTCCTGCATGTCATCAAGGTGGTGATGGTGGTAATATTGTTTACAATTAGTCACCGGTTTCAGTCCCTTGCACCAAAGGAAGAGCACCCTCTAAAAATTTTTTCATATAACTGCCTGCTTGAGATAAAAGCAGCTTCACCTGCTACAATTTAAATAATTCATTTTAAATTTCTTCTTTTTAATTATATTTTGTTTTTAATGTGAATAGTTTGCACAGCAATGCGCTCAGCCTTTGTGTAGCTCCTCCATGCCCAGATATCCAAATAAGAATTAAGTTAAATATATAATTTGCATGTTAAAAATCCCGAATCTTAAAATTTATTTTTTCCATGTCAGTAGAAAGAGTTACTTCGAATCAAAAAACATTCTCTCTCCTGAAAGATAGTCCAGACACACTTATAAGCAGCTCCTACAGACTTTGGTCTTCCTCCAATAAAGATTTCAGCATTTTCCTTCTTCCTTTAAAAATCTCTTTCTGACCTTCTCTTTCCATCCCTCTGGTTTTCCACGCTTCCACCACGCGTACCAACGGTCGAATCATATATAGATATATAATCTATATATATATATCATTATATATATATATATATATAATATTCATATATATATTATATATAATATATATTTAT
Organism: Trachelipus rathkii; assembly: GCA_015478945.1. Classification (NCBI taxonomy): domain Eukaryota; kingdom Metazoa; phylum Arthropoda; class Malacostraca; order Isopoda; family Trachelipodidae; genus Trachelipus; species Trachelipus rathkii. The sequence goes on from JABUQX010133562.1 coordinate 21,182, forward strand.
ATATATATATAATATATAATATATATATATATTATATAATAATTATAATATATATATATCTATATATATAATATATTAAATATATATATATATATATTATAATATATATATATATATATATATATATATATATAAATATATAATATATATATATATATATAATATAATAATAATAATAATAATAATAATAATAATAATAATAATAATAATAATAATAAAATATTTAAAATAACAATAATAATAATAATAATAATAAAGCCAAATATTGAATAATAAAATATCAATCATCTGTATTAAGAACACATTATAAATGCAAAATAATTTTCAAAAAATTTATAAGCCAACTTTAGCTGAATGACAAAACGTTTCGGACAAAAAGACGAAATGTATTTACCGCAAGACAGGTACGTGTGCTGCACGTTCCCTTTGTTTAATAACCATTGATATTGAGTTATGGCTTATGTAGATGGGGGGGAGACAGGATAATAACATATATATATATATATATATATATATATATATATATATATATATATATATATATATATATATATATATATATATATTAACTATATATATATAATTATATAAGTAATATGTGTGGTGGTGTTTGTGTGCGGGTTGGTGAGTAGGTGGGGTGTGTGGTGTGTGTGCTGTGTGTTGTGTGTGTGTGGTGTGTGTGTGTGGTTCAGAAATAAGTGGCAGGACAACCTGTTGGTCAAGGGGGGGGGATATGGATAGCGTGTCTGCGAGTCCTTCGAATAAGTTGCAAGACCATGCAGGAGATACTGATTTTGGGTTTGAATATTGGGGTATTTTAAATGATACCAAATTTGGCAGGAGCTTCACAGTAATGAGGTTTGCTCCTGACTGCATTGTCTATTGCATTTAGGGCAGATATATGCTCGGGGTTTGGGGGTTTTATACTATATCTCCGGTTAGTAGGAAGAATTTGGGCTCATACACCAGGTTTACGAGCCACAAGTTCAAAAAGGTGGAGAATTATAAACGGAAACTCTCGAGAAAAAGTTGACGAAATGAGACGTGTGACGATCTCGGAGGAACGCAAAATCCGCATGGATGTAAAGAAATTGTGTCCCACAGCAAGTGAGTACCGTCTAGATATTCCAGCCTTACCATCCTGTAGTCTCTTGACATCCGATATCCAGACGAGGGAAACTGGAACGTGGTCACAATATCACCGGTCCAATATAATATATATATATATATATATAATATATATATATATATATATATATATATATATAGTTAATATATAATATATATATATAATATATATATATATATATATATATATACTGTATATATATATATACTATATATATATATATATATATATATATTATCATATATATATATATATATATATATGTTAATATAATATATATATTATAATATATATAATATAATATATATATATATAAATGCTCCGCTGGAAAATTATATTTTTATTATTACTTACTTTACATCTTTACAATCCGCTCCCCTAGGAAGGCTCATTATGAGCCTGTCAGCACGGCCAACCTCTTCTTCCACTCCCTTCTATCTTCCAAGACCCGTTCTTCGATCAGCTGAATCATAGATGGCATTTGATGTCTTCTCAGCGAATCTTCTACGGAGTCCTTCCATTTCTTCCGTGGTCTTCCCCTTGGTCTGCCTCCTTCCGGTCTCCAGTCCCACCTCCTCCTGGCCACCCTGCCACGCTCCATCCTTTCCAAATGTCCCCACCACCTTAGTCTTGCTACATCTACTTTGTTAATAATAGGTATTACTCCTATACCTTCTCTAATTCTTTCGTTTCTCACTCTGTCCCTCCTGGTCTTTCCGGCCATCGCTCTCAATACATTCATTTCAGCAGTCTGCACTCTGCTCTCCTCTCTTGTTGTCATACTCCATGTTTCCGCCCCATACAGAAGAACCGGTGTTAAAATGCTCTCGAAAATTATCTTCTTCACCTCCCCTCCAATCTCATTATCCCTGATGATAGGATACAAAGCTCTAACTGTTCTCCCGTACTTATCAATTCTGCTCGCAATCTCCAAGTCTTCCTCCCTCTCTACCAAACATTCCCCCAGTTACTGTATTTCTTCTACGTTTTTAATCACCGCAACACCATCCACTCCACCACAACCTCTCCCTCTCTCTCTATAACTACATAATTTCTGGTTTTTATCTACGTTCATGCACAGGCCCGCTTCTTTCAGTTTACTATCAAAAGCCAACACCACCCTCCTCAGTTTATCTTCCGTCTTCACTCCAGCAGGCCCAGGTCACCGCAATAAGCAAATCACATCTCCATCCAAGTCCTCCACCTCCTCCCTCCACTGTCCTAATTAATACATCCAAATGCTAACAACGAATTGGTGACAATCACACTTCGCTTAAGCCAGCTCCCACCTCAAACCATTTCTCGTTTTCATATCCCGTTCTTACATTACATTTGTCATTTTTATACATACTCTCCAAAGCCTTTCTTAAGTAACCACCCACTCCGTAATCTCTCTCTAAAACCTCGAACAATTTCTTCCTAGGTACCGAATCGAATGCCTTTCTCAGATCTATAAATGCGATGTATGCCTTTTTGTTGTATTCTATTATCTTTTCCGTTATCATTCTCAGGGCGAACATAAGATCTGTGGTGCTTCTATTCGCCCTGTACCCATACTGCTCCTCTCCAAGTCTGGGTTCCACAATTGCCCTCACTCTTCTTTCAAGTATCCTTTCGTATACTTTTGCCAGATGGTCCAATAACGAAATACCTCTGTAATTATTACATTCACCCACATCTCCCTTTCCTTTATATATTGGTATAATGATGGTTTTTCCCCATCCCTCTGGAACCTCACTTTCTCTCCAGCACTTGTTGATAAACTTCAACACTGCTTCCTTCACACACTCTCCTCCCTCTTTTATTAATTCTATGGGCAATCCATCTTCTCCCGGGGCCCTTCCATTGTTCATTTTCCTTAAGGCCTCCTCCAGCTCTTCCCTGGTAATTACCCCTGCTTCCTCCCCTGGTCTCACTTCTTCTCCCTCCTCCTCCATTTCCTGACCCTCCTCACCCAGAAGTTTTCCAAAATATTCTGTCCATCCCTTATTTATATCTTCCGGTCTTATTAACACTTCTCCCTGTTCATCGTTTATGCTCGATACTTTTTTCTTCGATCCCCGATAAGTCTTTGCTAATCGGAAGATTTTCTTCCTTCCTCCCCTCACGTCAACAGTCAGCTCCTCCGCTACAATTTTTGCGGCCTCCCTCTTTGCTCTTCTTTTCATACTCTCCGCCGTGTTTCTGGCCACCACATACAGAGCTCTTGATTTAGCCGTTCTGTCTCTTAGCCACTCTCTCTCACTCTCTCTCTCTCTCTCTCTCTCTCTCTCTTCTCTCTCTCTCTCTCTCTCTCTCTCTCTCTCTCTCTCTCTCTCTCTCTCTCTCTCTATATATATATATATATATATATATATATATATATATATATATATATATATATATATTATATTATATTATATATATATATATAATTATATAATATATATATATATTATATTATATATAATATTATAAAAATATTATTAAATAACAATAATAAATAATCATAATAATATAATAATATAATAATAATAAATATATAATAATAATAATATAATAATAATTAATCATAATAATAATAATAATATAATAATAATATAATATATTAATAATTAATATAATAATATAATATAATAATTTTAATAAGTATATTTTAAAATCTGAGATTTTCTAATGTTTCCCTCTAAAGTATATTTCTTAATATAAAGTTGCTGCTTCAAAGAAAACGTAACGGATTTATAAAATGTAGGGTAACTATTACAATTGATTATCAATAAACCGTCATATAATCATAAAAAATTTAATAATAGTAATTAATAACAAAAATAAAATTATAATATGATAATAATAATAATAATAATAAATATAATATAATAATAATAATAATAATAATAATAATATTATACAATAATAATATAAAATAATAATAATAATAATAAAATAATAATAATAATGAATAATAATAATAATAATAATTAATAATAATAAAATACTAAAATAATATAATAATATAATAATAATAATAATAATAATAATCATAATAATTAATAATAATAATAAATAATAATAATAATAACAAATAATAATAATAATAAAATAATAATATAATAATCATAATAATAATCAATAAATAATCATAAATAAAAATAATAATAATAATTAATAATAATAATAATAATAATAAAATAATAATAATTAATAATAATAATAATAATAATAATAATAATAATAATAATAAAGGAATTTAAATTTATCTTAAAAAATAGTAGCTTATTAATCTTGAAGTTGCGGATTTTAAAGGAAATTGTATAAACTATATTGGTTGGGGCAGACTAAACCATAAAAAAAAATTAAAAATTAAAATAAAAATCAGGCAAAAAATTCATTGATTAAAACATTGATTTTTTTCATGCCATCTGAAGTTCAGGGGCCTTAAAAATGCTTAATGCAGGACCTGCAAAAAAATGCGTAGTACACGGGAAGCAAAATGCTCAGTAAGGGCTAATAATACTTAATGCAGGCCGTAAAAAATTGCTTAATGCAGGGCTGTAAAAATGCTTAGTGCAGGGCAGTAAAATCTCACTGCATGGCCGTTGAAAATGCTTAGTGCAGGGCTGTTAAAAAAATGCTTTTTGCAGGGCTGTAAAAAGTGCTTAGAGCAGGGCAATAAAAATGCCTTATAAAGGGCAGTAGAAAAATTGCTTACTAAAGGCAGTAAAAAATGCTAACAAGCAGGGCGTGAAAATGCTTAGTTGCAGGGCTGTAAAAATGCTTATTGCAGGGCAGTAAAAATGCTCAGTGCAGGGCCAGTGAAAACGCTGTACTAAAAGGGCAGTAAAATGGCTTACTAAAGGGCATAAAAATGCTTACTAGACAGGGCAGTAGAAAAATGCTTGATGCCAGGGCCGTAAAAATGCTCTAGAGGGCTATCAAAATGCTTCGTGCAGGGCCTAACAAAGCTTTCTTTCGATGGAAGTAAACAGATTTGTATCCCGCCAATATCGACTATGTGAGCAAGTAGAACTAATACGAACATTTAAATTTTTTTAAAATTAAAAATACCCAATTTTTTTTATTTTTTAAAATATTTTTTCATTAATATTTATACCTTTTAGTATTTATTCCTTTATTTATTTAGCATGGAGTAAAAGTAATTACCTATTCACCAAAAAAATTGCCTTTTCTGGTAAATTGGCTTTGCAAACAATAAGGGTAGAACAGTGCAAGAACATAATTACGAATCTATGTCGCGTTTAGCCAAATGTAAATTTTTTATTTTTTTTTAAATGTAAAATATAGGTATTGGGTTCAATGCCCTACTATCAATTGATTCCATATTTTTCAAAAGAACTTGGATCAGAAAGTTTTAAACGCTTCACCCACCACTTTTATTATTATTATTATTATTATTTTATTAATATAGTATTTGATGTTTTAAAATGTGTTTTCTTCTCTTTTATGTATAATTTTATTAAAATTTAGCAAGGGATTTTATTACCATAAAATATACTTCCATTTCTTGCAAACTCCATTTTTTAACCAAATTTACTTCAAGATTCTACAGTGGAAAGTGTTCCATGAATCAAAAATATTAAAACTTGTTCAGCCATCTTTTTAGTTTAACTGTCCCGAATTTTAATTAAGTAGAAATTGCAATCTTTAATTTTAGATGCAGCAATCTGAATGGCTTTTTGATGTAATTTATTACGTGACTCTATTCAACACTTTTTGATAGTAAATCAAATCAGGAAAATATTAGAGAATTCGTTTTTCATTTTATTTACTTATATTTTTAGTTGCTCCAATAATTTTTATTAATATCTCTTCAGGTGACCAAAGACTAAGGACCAAAGATCATCCAAATTCCACCGGAGTTGGGGACACACCAGAGGCAAGGTCAACTTAAAGGACGACATGCCCTAATCACATGGCGTTTGAAAGTGTCCAAGTAAGTCAAAGGAAGATGGAAAAGTAGATAAAAGGAGCGTGTTCCAAGCTTTACCAATGGAGTACATGTAAGATTGAGCTTAGCGGTTAAGTCTAGGGTCAAAGAGGTGTACAGAGGAAGGAAGGATAAGACTGTATAGAAAGACGAGACGCACGAGTATCCTCATCAGAAAAGGAATAAGACTGAAAAGTTCAGAAGAGCAGTGTCCTTTGTAATAGTGATAGCATATATATATATATATATATATATATATATATATATATATATTATATATATATTATATTATTATATATATATATATATATATATATATATAAACATATATATATATATATATATATATATTATATATATATATATATATATATATTTATATATATATATATATATAATATAATATATATTATAATATATATATATATAGTATATAATATATATATATATATAATAAGAGAGAGAAGAGAGAGAGAGAGAGAGAGAGCGAGAGGAGAGAGAGAGTTCAGAAGAGAAGTGTCCATTGTAAAAGCGATAGCGTAAAGAGAGTGACACAACAATTTGACGTGCAGAAAGAAACTGGAGAAAGTCAGTGGGAAGTTGAAAAGAGGAAAATCTTGATTCCACTCCATCGCTTTTTAAGAAGAGCTGTGTGAGGGGAAACAAACTCGCTAAGTAACTAGATCCCCCATCCAATGTCGAACGAACGATATTATAAAGAGAAACCACTAGTGTGGTGTAAAGAACCTTTGAAGGTGCTTCAGAATAACCAATCTCTTAGAAACTTACTTAGAAAGAAAAGTAACTTCCTCCTTAAAAGGAAGATCAGGAGAAAATGAAGCATCAAGAATAGAATATTGAGGAGAGACGAAGGTTTAAGTCATGTGTTTCGATGAGAATGTTTTTTTTTTTTTTGTATGTAAGACTATATAAAACCGAGTTTTTTTTAGGCATTGAAAATAATTATACTTTCCTTACCCCAATTAGAAATTGTAGAAAGATAAGAAGTTATTTGCTCCACTGGCGGCACTGGCACTCTTCCACCATCAAGTTTTTTTGCTGTTTGGTGGAATGTATTTCGATATAAAAGGAGCAAAGAAGTTTTGAGTTATTGGGGGATGGGAGTGGGTAGATGATGATGATGAAGTGATAAAGAAAGAAATAAAAGTTCATTACCGAAAAGTAGAAAAAGAGTTGGAGATACTACAGAAATCTGAGAGACACCACTTTCGATAGATTTAAATTTAAAAGGTGATCAACGGCATTCTACAACAGTTGAAGGAAGTATATTTATTGGAGGACAGTTGTCATAGAACGATAAGAAAGAAAATGAGAGAAAATTCCAAAGAGAGAAGGAAAGACACCGAAAGAGAGAAGTTTAATATCAAGGATTTGTTCCAGCTTTTATTAAAGGTTTCAATATGTCTAGCTTAACAGTAAAGGATTCACCAATAGTCAATAAGTAGAGGAAAAAGAGTAAGAGAGGGAAGAAAGAAAGAAGATCACTTTATGGGCGTATCTTTCAGAAGTCATACTGGATATCAGAGATAAGATATTTTTTTTAAAGAGATTCGATATCTTTGGAAAGTACTG
>JABUQX010133563.1:5000-22923 GCA_015478945.1 Trachelipus rathkii
TATATATATATATATATATATATATATATATATATAATATATATATTATATATATATAATATATATATTAATTATATATATATATACCAGTATATATATATATATATATATATATATATAGCATTCTAAATTAATATATATATAATATATATAATTATTATATATAGTATATATATTATATATATATATATATATATATATATATACTATATATATATATATATGCTTTTGAACATTCTTTTTCAACTGTTTATCTTTTCTTCTATTCAATTTTCCTTAAATATCTATTCTTTTATGCATTCCTCTCTCTCTCTCTCTCTCTCTCTCTCTCTCTCTTCTCTCTCTCTTTCTTTCTTTCTTTTTCTCTTTCTCTCTCATCATCTCTCTCTCTTCTATTGTCTCATTTTATCTCAATTTCATTTATTGTTATGTAAGGAAGAACAAAAGATAATTTAATCTAAACGTTAGATAAAAAGTTTGCAAAATATTTTGCAAGGAAAAAAAATAAATAATAAAAAAATAATAAAAAAAAAAAATATAATAATAATTTAATAATAATAAATAATATATTATATAAAATAAGAATAATAATAATAAATAAAAATAATAATAAAATAATATAATAATAATAATAATAATAATAATAATAATAATAATAATAATAATAATAATAATAATAATAATAATAATAAAACGAGTTCAATCCCCATAGGCATTCTATCACAAAACAAAATCGAAAATGTTTTTAAAACTTTCTTACAACGTGTCTACACACACACACACACACACACACACACACACACACACCACACACACCACACACACACCACACACATCACATCACACAACACACACACACCTACACACACGCACAATACTATATACCTAAATATAAATGATAAAAATATTATATATATAAATATATATATATATATATATATATATATTATATATATATATATAGTATATATATATATAATATATATATATATATATATATATGGTGGTGATAATGTTAATAATAATACAGTATAATGTTAATTTAAAATTTTTAATATAGTAAATAGTGGTAAATAATATTAATATATAATTATGAAATATTGTGTAGGCATATCAATAATATTATTAAACATAGTGCAGTGTATCATAAAGTAATATTAATATTACATATAGTAAATTACTGGTGATTTTAATAGTGAAATGTAGTTTTAGCAGTTTAAATATAATATTAATGATGATATAATAATAATAGTATGTAAATGGTAAAGTAATTGTATATAATATATTTTTTTTAAAAATTTTTATGTATTCATATTTAATTTTAAAAGCGCCCGATAACTCAGTGTTAGAGCACTCGCCAAACAAAGCGAGGTTCCCAGGTTCGCAACTGGTCCGGGTGGGAGAATTGTGAGCCTATTCTCTCCTTGGGCTTTGGCTCCGTCCTGCTGGACGTTAAATGGAGTCCCACCTCCTCCTTGATTTAGGGCTCTGCCCGTGGTGATGGTGTTTATTTCTGTAAAAAAAAAAAATATATATAATATATACTATATATATATATATATAATATATATATATATATATATATAATATATATATATATATAATATATATATATATATCATATAATAATATATATATATATATATATATATTAATATAATATATATATATATATATTATACCACATATATAATATATATATATATATATATATATATATATTATATATATAATATATATATATATATATTATATATATATATTATATATAATAAAATATATAATATATATATATATATATTATATATATATATATATATATATATATATAATATATATATAAACCCGGAAGGGGGTATTGGTTCTTATTATGGTGTTGGGGTCTCCGTGTTACAACTAAGACATAGCATAATGATAAGAACCAATGCTATAGGGGAATTTTGCGCATGACTCCCGCCCTAGCGCTATTATGTGCTCTTGTCACATATGTAATCTTTAAGTCTTTCTTCCTCCTCCCTCCTTATTTTTAGAATTAATTATCTTCATCTTTGAACTGCCTCTTCCTCCACCACAGTTTCTATCTATAGTGGTAGCTGGGCTTGTGTCCTGCAACTACTTGTTTATGCCCTAGAAATTTTCATGCATGCCTCAGGCTTTCGGTGTATGTTTGAGCATCAATACCCACAGTTATGGGGAAGGAAGGGACAGGTGGTGAATGATGATATATATATATATATATATATATATATATATATATATATATATATATATATATATATATATATAATATATATATTTATATATATATATATATATATATATATATATATATATAAACATAAGAACCCAAGAAAATAGAGAGTTAGAAGCCACAAAGGCCTTCAAAGACTGTCCCAGTCATAAATATTAAAAAGCAAAATTTGAATGGATTATTCCAGATTTAAATCATTCTCATGCTACCTTCGACCCAACCCAACCCAACAAAAGAGACATGCGACATGCAATTTAAGCCAAATTATGAACAAATAGGCTATTTCAATTAAGCTACCATGCAAAATCTAACTTGGATTGTTAAAATGCCAAATTGGCTACGTGGCTTTTAAAAGTTGAGTCTCCATGCTAGTCTTTTATCATACATTTAGAATGAAACATGGAAATATAAAAAATATAGAGACAGAAAGAAGGGCTTTTCGAGACTGTTCCAAACAAATTAAAATTGATTGGCCGAATTACTAAACATGTATACCGCACTCCACACAGCAAGCTAGGGCTTGTCAATATCTGACACAAAGTGAAGGTTAATATATATACACCAACTAGGCTACTACCTAAAACAAAAAATATAGCTAAGGTAAATGTTAGCCACACTAGAAACTTAATAAGTCTGTTGTCTTAGTTATAACATTCTGCTAAACCTTATCAATTAGCTAAATTCCAAACAATATGATGCACACACCATCCATAAACCTATCCAATCCTTTTTTAAATGATGCAAGTGAGTAACACTCCACAACCTTTTTCGGAAAACCATTCCAAAACTTAACAACCCTATTACTAAATGAGTGTTTTCTTACGTCAAGATGTTATACCTTCCTCCTAATTTTCTTGTGTCACCTAGTCTCCCTCCCATTTTCTACTATATAGAATTTATTGGTCTCCGTATTATCGAGAGATGTAAATATTTTGTAGTTGTGTGTCGTGTTCCTTCTAAGAAATCACCTTTCTACAGAAAACATTCCTAGCTCTTTCAGCCACTCCTCATAGCCCTAACTCTCAAATCAAGAAATCATTCTTGTTGCTTTGAGTTCACTCTCTCCAGCATGTTTATGTCTTTTCTTAAATAAGGGGTCAAAACATGTGAACAATACTCAAACACTGGTCTAGCATAGCTTTTATAGAACATTAGAAATATAGAGATAGTAAGAAGCCACATGGGTCTATCGAGACTGTCCCAGTCAACCTAATAGAACAAATCACCAAACATGCTCATACAAATCCACAAAGCACCATAGGGATTGTCAATAACTTACATAGCATTCACAAAGTCTACAACTAAAAGATAAAACTATAGCTAAGTACATGCTAACCACACTTCAAGCTTTAATATCTTTGCTATAGTCATAACATACAATTTAACCTTAAAAACTACTGTAACTAAAATCCCGCCAATTCGCCTTAGTCAAAATATACTATATGATACCCAAACCATCCATATACCTATCAATACCTTCTTAAATGTTGCAATCGAGTTCAAGTAGCACTCAACAACTTGAGTGAATTATTATTGAAGGAATACTTTCTTATATCGAGGTGGTATATCTTCTTATTAATTTTCTTACTGTGCCCCCTGGCCTCCCGTCCGTTTCCTAACTCCTTCAGCCTCTCCCCATAGCTTTTACCCTCAAACTCAGAAATCATCTTTGTTGCTCTACGTTGCACTTTCTCTAGCATATCAATGTTTTTCCTTAAATAAGGGGCCCAAACTAGTGCGCAATACTGTAATATTGGCCTAACATAGCTATAATACAGTTTACTTATAACTCCCTTGCTCTTGTAAACAACATTCCGATTTATTTATTATTCCTATCATCATATTACCTTTATTTCTTGCTTCCAAACACTGATTAGTTACTCCAAATTATTACTTATAATCAATAATCACACCTAAATCTTTTTCTTGGTCCACAGCCTCGAGCTAATCTCCATTCATATCGCAGTTAAAACTTTTATTTGAGTAACCTTGGTGAAGAAACTTAAACTTTTTTCTGTTAAAATTCATTTGCCACTTATCTGCCGACCCAAGAAGTCTATCAAGATCATTTTGAATCTTTATACATCCATCACTATTCCTTATTGAGGTAGCCACTTTGGTATCGTCTGCAAACTTAGAAACCTTACATTTAAGTCCCTGGTCTAAATCATTTATATATATATGAGGAACAATAGTGGCCCCAGCACTGAATCCTGTGGAATACCACTCTTCACTTTTTCCCATGATGACTTATTGCCATTTAACTGTTCGCACTGTTTTCTATTCCACAACCACTCTTTAATCCATCCATGTACCACTCCACTTATATTACATTGAAATAATTTTTTCATCAGCCTTATGTGTGGAACTTTATCAAAAGCTTTGCTGGAGTCTAAATATATATAATATCAACTGGATCTCCTTGGTCAATGCAGTCAGTAATGTATTCCATAAATTCTGAAAGGTTCGTCTGATATGACTTTTCCTTTCTAAAACCATGATGGGAGTCATGCAATATCTTGCTATCTTCCAAATATTTCTGTATATGACCTTTCAGTAACTTTTCAAAAACTTTTACAACCAGAGATGTTAAGCTAACTGGCCTATAATTTCCCAAATCTTAATTGCTACTTTTCCTATAAATAGGAACAACATATTCTGTTTTCCAGTCGTCTGGTACCCCACCAAATGTTATATATAGATCGCTTAAAAATCAAATACAGTGCCTTTGCAATACTGGCACTACCCTCCTTCAGAATTCTACCATATTGACCCAAGAATAGCTGCAGGTCCTGATGATATATATACCATCAGGACCTGCAGCTATTCTTGGGTCAATATTGTCCAGTAAAGATTTAATATCTTTTACCTCAACATCAAATTCCGTAGGTCTATTTATTACATGCATACCAGAACTATTAGTCTCCAAACTATTATTGAATCTTTCCTCACTAAACATTGACGCGAAATAAGCATTGAAAATTTTAACCAACTCCTTATCTGAACTCACTAAATTTTCTTCAATTTTAATTGGACCAATTGTCATATTCTTACTTTTAAATTTATAAAAGCTAAAAAACTTCTTCGGGTCCTTATTGCTATTCCTTCTTAAATTAATTTCTGCCTCTCTCTTTGCCTTTCTTATTGACTGGTTAATTAATTTCTATTTTTCCTATAATTTTCTAAATCCTTCTCCCTATTACAACCCTTGAATATTTTAAAACATCTGAGCTTTTTGCAGATTCTCTCTTTTATCTCTCTATTCCACCAAGCAGGTTTTCCCTTCGCCACCCAAATGGGTTTATCTTTAAAACATTCCGATTGAATATTTACCAAAATTTGCTTAAAATATTTAAACGTTAAAACAGTTGATCTTTAAACTCTCAATCCCAGACAATTATACTTAAAATGTCTCGAAATTTGGTAAAATCAGCATTTAGGAAATCTAAGATCTTTTCCTTATTAACTTGCAATTTGGGTCCAGATATCACATTCATGATAAATCTAATTATATTATTGTCACTTATTCCTAAATTCTCCTCAACTCTAACCTCATCCACCATACTTTCATCATTAGTTAATTTTAAGTCTAACAGTGCATCGTGTCTTGTAGGTTCATGAACCATCTAGCTCAAAAAGTTGTCTAGTATAGAATTTATAAATGCAGAACTATTATGGTCCATATTAGACAAGGAATCCCATTGAATGCCAGGAAAATTAAATTCACCCATTATTAATATACCTTTTTCTTTATTGTGGCATGCTATCTCGATTTCTTTCACCATTTCCGCGTCTAATTCTTGACTCTGGCCAGGTCTATAAAATGCCCCTATTCTGTATGAGTTATTGTACATAAGGATGTCTACCCACATAGATTCAACATCATGATTAGTTTTAATGCAAGTCATTAACACAGATTGAATATTGTTTTTAACAAAGCTCCACACCACCAATCTTCTTTCCTTTACGATGGAATATCCGTCGATTTCATATCCTGAAAGGAGTCTATATAATTCTTCATTAACCCTTGCTTCAGTTATGCAAATAATGTCTAGATTCTCCTTTATGGTTTAGATAATAATCAGATCATCTTTTTTTATTTCTAAGGTATGAGCATTTGTATAGAAGCATTTAATATTCGAAATGCTGTTACTTTTACTGCTTTCATCTTTATTTGAACCTGCAGCAACGCTAGTTTTATTTATCTCACCACTATTACAGTTACCATTGCTATAATTATTCATATAAATATTCTGCCCATCACTCCTAACTTTACCTAGTGTTTTTAATAGACAAGTCTCCAAACTGATACTGAAAATATCAACACCTTTGCGACTCGAGTGAATTCCGTCTACTGCAAAAATATCTTTGTCCAGAAATTCTCTCCACAAATCCAAAAACCTAATATTTTCTGAAACACATAATTTCCTAACCCTTTCATTAACTCCTAAAGCCCTACTCCCCCATTCCTGACCTGTACCTAGCTGTTTCCCCAAAAGCGAAACCATACTCTTGAAACAATACCGGCAATATTCTTGAAACGAACCATTACCATATTCTTGAAACCGACAATTACACTGTCCCTTGAAACATTTAAAATAATAACGGATCTTTGGTCGACGATGGGAGAAGACCGTTAGAAAATTCAAGGAGGTTGGTTGACCAAGATGAATACCCTGTCAAGTAATAGGAAAACTTTGAAGCTTTCTTTAAAGGCAAACAGGAAGTTGCGGTTCTGGGCAAGATAAGATTGACGATATTTTCATTTTTAGAAAACCTTAATTGCTTAACGAATTTTCTGAAGTTTAGGACTGAGGCAGAAGGGGGAGGAGAGTCTCAGAAAATTCGATTTCTTCATTGGTTATTGTAAAAGAAATTGGAGCGTTAATTGGCCGGAGGAAACTGAAGAACCTACCCAGACAGAGGGTACTAGCCAACGGCCGAGCCACAGGCCTACGTCGTAAATACCCGGGGGCGGAGAGTTCTATTTGGAATAAAAATACACTTTTTCGAAAATCAGTTCAAGATATTTTTTCTGGAGTGAGGTTGTTTCTATCTGGCAGTGTCCGAAATATTAGCTCTAAAACACAAACTAAGTGATTATGAAACTCTTTGTTCAAAGTTGTATATATTTTATTAAGCATCGACGCAATAAGAAAATTCGCTCACATTTTCTCTCTAGCATCATGCCTAAGCCATAGTGTTAATATTTCTCGCTTGCTTTATTCACTTCAAATTTAATACCGCTGTAATATAGCCATCGGTCGTTTCTAATCTTAATTTTAAATTGCCGCGTCAATAACTGTACACAAATCGTTCTGCTCGGGAAATGAAATACAGTCTAAGGATTTTGCCTCTCTAGTTTCAAGCGGAAAGATTGTGAAACCTCTGCGCTAATATGTGTTTGTACATAAATAGTGATCATTTCCTTGTATATAACTCATTTTAATATTAAGGCAAAACCCGATTTTGTTTCCACTTCCGAAATGAAATATAGTCTACGGGTTATACCTCTCCGCTTTCCGTGAAATTTTCACTTTAATGCGCTTTTTGTACATAGGTTGCCTAATATTGGTGTCTCACCTGATATTCATGCATGCTAGTGTAATTTTAAGTCTCGTTACTCGACCACCCGTCGCATTTATCGCGGCGCTCTCACCTCTCTCGCTTGTGGAAGAGGAGAGAAAACAGGTTTGATATATTTTCGTATCAGAAGTCGTCGGTAAGTGTTGAATCCTTTTTTTTTGCTTTACCTTTAAGATGTCGAGGTGATAACTCTGTAAAGTTGCGGACTATTTCCTTTGTATCTGAAGCCTTTTTTTTTGTATTACATGAACTCCCCCCCCCTCCAGAACGAACCTATGTATCGTGCTCTGTCGGGCGTATAGCTAAGTTAATTTTAAGGAAGTGAATGGTTGTATGTGTGAAAGAGGTCCCATCAAACTCTGTGATCACAACAAGGAATGGGATCTAACCCCACACCTTAATTTAAAATCACACAACATTCTATTGCTGTCCATTCAGTAGAACTATCGTAGATTACTAACCATCTTGAAGTTGTAAACACCTAGCCATTAACAATCTTGTTTCGACTTCTTTAACCCCCTTTCTCATTTACCTCCTATGGCATGCATTCTTCGACTTTCTTCTACCTATGATCAGGGACTCCGCGATAGCGGGTCTACGAGATATTGCATGTTCTTCTCGTAGGGCAATTGGAGGTTTTCTCGACCCCCTTCAGGGGTCTGCTGTTGATTCTTCTCTCCCCCCTTTTTAGAGTGTAAAGTACGCGAGTGACTACTTCCTTCTCAGTCATTCATATCTCCCCCTGCATATATATAACTCATCCATAATATTCTTATGACGCAAATACTGTACTAAATTGGCTAAAGAATCTTCCCTTCAATCTCTTTATTCGAATGATAGAATTATCAGAGAATGATGAATGAAGGTGAGGACTTTGGGAAAATGTATTGACAAATTATAGAGTATCACAAAAAACAACATATACAGTCCACTTACATCTCTTACATCTCCTTTCATTAACTTCTTACTCTATCTAAATTGTCATCACATTTAAGTGGTCATTATGAACCGGATGGTCAAACTATAATTTATCTTGCACTTGCAATTGAAACCTGCACACAAGCAACCTCTCCAAAACCAACATATTAAGAGTGATTTTTTTACCAATGGTTGTCAGAGTGCTCGGTGTGAATTAGGATTCGTTGCTCGAATCACCCTTGTTGTGAAGTTTTCTCTTTGTTTATTGATATTATTATTATTATTATTATTATTATTATTATTATTATTATTATTATTATTATTATTATTATTATTATTATTATTATTATTATTATTATTATTATTATTATTATTATTATTATTATTATTATTATTATTATTATTATTATTATAATTCTTATTATTGTTATAATTATTATTATTATTATTATTATTATTATTATTATTATTATTATTATTATTATTATTATTATTATTATTGTTGCGATTATGTGTTTTCAATGCGTCCTAAAGAAGCTAGATGGTTTCTTGGTAATCTCAGGTGTGCTTTAGACTTCTTCCATTGATTACATTTCCATTTTTTTGTATATATTTCATTCTTGCAACCTTTGCAACATTGTAGTATAGTGGGGAAGAACAAGGAAGTTGTTCTATATTTAACACATTTAAAGCAAAGCTGTGTTTTTTCGCTATATTTTTTTGTGTTTCATCTCTTTCCTTAGTTTCCTCTTCCCTTATTTATATACATAGTTCACTTGCAACCTTTGCAACATTGTAGTATAGTGGGGAAGAACAAGGAAGTTGTTCTATATTTAACACATTTAAAGCAAAGCAGTGTTTTTTCGCTATATTTTTTGTGTTTTATATCTTTCCTTAGTTTCCTTTTCCCTTATTTATATACATAGTTCACTTGCAACCTTTGCAACATTGTAGTATAGTGGGGAAGAACAAGGAAGTTGTTCTATATTTAACACATTTAAAGCAAAGCAGTGTTTTTTCGCTATATTTTTTGTGTTTTATATCTTTCCTTAGTTTCCTTTTCCCTTATTTATATACATAGTTCACTTGCAACCTTTGCAACATTGTAGTATAGTGGGGAAGAACAAGGAAGTTGTTCTATATTTAACACATTTAAAGCAAAGCTGTGTTTTCTCGCTATATTTTTTGTGTTTCATCTCTTTCCTTAGTTTCCTTTTCCCTTATTTATATACATAGTTCACTTGCAACCTTTGCAACATTGTAGTATAGTGGGGAAGAACAAGGAAGTTGTTCTATATTTAACACATTTAAAGCAAAGCAGTGTTTTTTTTCGCTATATTTTTTGTGTTTTATTTCTTTCCTTAGTTTCCTTTTCCCTTATTTATATACATAGTTCACTTGCAACTTTTGCAACATTGTAGTATAGTGGGGAAGAACAAGGAAGTTGTTCTATATTTAACACATTTAAAGCAAAGCTGTGTTTTTTCGCTATATTTTTTGTGTTTCATCTCTTTCCTTAGTTTCCTTTTCCCTTATTTATATACATAGTTCACTTGCAACCTTTGCAACATTGTAGTATAGTGGGGAAGAACAAGGAAGTTGTTCTATATTTAACACATTTAAAGCAAAGCAGTGCTTTTTCGCTATATTTTTTGTGTTTTATATCTTTCCTTAGTTTCCTTTTCCCTTATTTGTATACATAGTTCACTTGCAACCTTTGCAACATTGTAGTATAGTAGGGAAGACTAAGGAAGGGGGTCTACTTCAGCATATTTGGAGGGAGCGCAGTACCTCCTGTACGGATTTGTTGTTTTAGCTTTCTCTCTATTATTATTATTATTATTATTATTATTATTATTATTATTATTATTATTATTATTATTATTATTATTATTATTATTATTATTATTATTATTATTGCAATGTGTAGAATTTTGTGATTCTTGTGGAACCTTGTGTTGTTGTCGTTGTTTTATAGACACACACACACATACGAACATTCACACACATATGTGCAACCCTTTTTGATTTCTCTTTTGTTGTGTTTGTTGTTGTTGTTCCTGGACAGTCACATACACGACCATACACATTCCATACGTGTGTAAGGTTCCTTTTTTACCTTTTTATATATTTTTTGGTTTCATTTGTCTATTGTTGTGTATTGCATCTGTGTGGAGTTTCTGTATAGACATACAGTCACACACACAGTCACATACACGCCCATACACACTCCATACGTGTGTAAGGTTCCCTTTTTACCTTTTTTATATATTTTTTGTTTTCATTTGTCTATTGTTGTGTATTGCATCTGTGTGGAGTTTCTGTATAGACATACAGTCACACACACAGTCACATACCCGACCATACACACTCCATACGTGTGTAAGGTTCCTTTTTTACCTTTTTTATATATTTTTTGGTTTCATTTGTCTATTGTTGTGTATTGCATCTGTGTGGAGTTTCTGTATAGACATACAGTCACACACACAGTCACATACACGACCATACACACTCCATACGTGTGTAAGGTTCCTTTTTTACCTTTTTTTTATATATTTTTTGTTTTCATTTGTCTATTGGTGTGTATTGCATCTGTGTGGAGTCTGTACACATACACAGTCACACACACAGTCACATACACGTCCCATACGTGTGTAACGTTCCTTTTTCACCCTTTTATATATTTTGGGTTTTTGGTTTTGTCTTTTTTTCTTGTGTAGTGTATCTGTGTAGAGTTTCTGTACACACACACAGTCACACACACAGTCACATACACGTCCCATACGTGTGTAACGTTCCTTTTTTACCCCTTTTATATATTTTGGGTTTTGTTTTTGTCTTTTTTCTTGTGTAGTGTATCTGTGTAGAGTTTCTGTACACACACACAGTCACACACACAGTCACATACACGTCCCATACGTGTGTAACGTTCCTTTTTCACCCTTTTATATATTTTGGGTTTTTGGTTTTGTTTTAATTGTTCCTGCTGTGTTTGTTGTTGTAGTTCTGTACACACACACAGTCACACACACAGTCACATACACGTCCCATACGTGTGTAACGTTCCTTTTTTGCCCTTTTTATATATTTTGGGTTTTGTTTTTGTCTTTTTTCTTGTGTAGTGTATCTGTGTAGAGTTTCTGTACACACACACAGTCACACACACAGTCACATACACGTCCCATACGTGTGTAACGTTCCTTTTTTACCCCTTTTATATATTTTGGGTTTTGTTTTTGTCTTTTTTCTTGTGTAGTGTATCTGTGTAGAGTTTCTGTACACACACACAGTCACACACACAGTCACATACACGTCCCATACGTGTGTAACGTTCCTTTTTTACCCTTTTTATATATTTTTGTTTTTGTTTTTTTCTTTTTTTCTTTTGTTGTGTAACTGTTTTCTTTTTCTGAGGACACACACAGTCACACACACAGTCACATACACGTCCCATACACATACTTACATACGTGTGCAACGTCCCTTTTTACCCTTTTTTGATTTTTTTTGTCTATTGTTGGGGATTTTTTTGTGGTGTTTTCTATTGGTACTGACTCTGAGGAAACATACACGGCTTGCACATACGAATACACACAATTGAGTGCGTATTATTTTTTGAGTTTTTTTTCAGATAATCATATAACAATTTATTAGTATTATTATTAGTATATTGATATTATTGATACTATCAGCATTAAACTCAAACTTGAGTTCATTTTTAGCCTAACTCTGATTCACCGGACTCTGCGCCGCAAAGGTAAGTCTTGTGAATTTTTGCGCATTTTTTTTTTTTGGTGTCTTGTATGAGCCTAGTTATAAGTTAGTTTAAGGTTAGATACTAAGCTATAGTTAAGTTTCTCCGCCACGCTTTTACTTGCATGCGCCCGCTATCGCTTCTATCCCTTACTTATTTGCAGGAAATAAATCACAGGAATTCTGATAAGTAGTACGATTAAACTCAGGTGTGCTTAAGGGTATTGGAGCATTCCAAAAAACCTTTCGCGCACAACCCCCTTACTGACCGCGGCGCAGCGACGCCGTCGTCAGTGGTTCGTACTGAAAAGATTTTTTTTTCTCTTTTCACTTTCCTTTGATACGAGTGCGTACGCACATACCCAGTACTCATGGAGGCCGGACGCAGCGACACCAACGCAGAAGAGGGGAATCCTCCCGGGACACCCCCTCCGGCAGACTTGAATACGACCCCGATCCAGGGTAACCAACAAAATAGAGGCCAGCAACAAAATCAGAGAAACAAGCCCAAACGATTAAGATTAGCCGAGCGACAGCGGGAAGCTCTCAGGCAGGATGCATCTGCGTACATGACGGAGATGAAAGAGCTAGTGGGAAGACCGGACTCTTCGGCCGGAGACATCTTAGCACTAGTACAGACTTTAGAAGCGACTCTTAACCAGCTGGAGGAGACGAATATCGTCATCCAAGACGCCTTGGATCACGACGAATATTTAGACGATTGTGCGGAGACCAGGAGGCTTCATCTAGCAATCCGTAAAGCGATCAATTCCGGCAACGAAGCGTTAGCTGCTAGGAATAGGGCTAGTCAGAGGAGAAGCAGGTCCCCGTCACCATCCAAAGCCTCTGGTTGTTCGGGGACTCGCCGCCGTCCAACGCTATTCAAACCACCCACCAGAAACCTGCCTATTTTTAGTGGGGACCCCCTGGAATTCTCGACTTACCTTGAAAGCTTTGAGGCTATGGTTGAGGGCCAGGGGTATGAGCCTATCGAGAAACTCCATGCCTTACTCCAGAGTTTACGTGGTGACGCCAAACAACTAGTGTCGGGGTTCGCTATAAGAGGAGAGAACTATGACATTGCCCTTTCACTCTTAAAGAGCAACTATGGTGACAAATCGAAGCTTATAGAGACCCTCATCGCGAGGCTGGTTGGACTCCCGTCCCCTAAGCACACACACGCGGATCTCTTCCGCTTCAGAGCCAACGTGGTCTGTTTCTCAGAGTCCCTGAAGAAAAATGAAATGATTGGAGACTGTCGAAGCTGTTCCATCATTTTAGGGACCCAACTCTCTTACAAATTACCCCCGGAGGTCAGAGAAAGAATCCCTTGGGCGGATGCCAGGAAGAGTTGGACAATCCAATCAGTACTGGACTTGGTTGAACAAGCGCTCGGATTCTTGGAGGCCACTAAGCCTGTCTCGTACAATCCGAAGTCTAATCCCAACATTCAAAGAAGGGAGGAAACTCCGGGGGGTTACACGGACAAACGATCGAATGGCACCAACAGACAGAAGGTGTCTACAGTGTTGAGCACTACGGGAAATAAACCAGCATTTCCCAAGAACCAGCCTCCGAGGCAGGACAGAAACCCTGCCAGATCAGACAAGCGAAGTTGTCGGTTCTGCAAGGAGGAGCACTTCCCATCTGAATGTACTATGCTTCCAACGCCAGAGATGAGACTAACAGTGGTTAGGAGTCGCGGCTGGTGTGAAAGATGCCTGGCGGAAAATCATGCCACAGCAGACTGTCAGTACGCTAGGGCTTGCTTCCGTTGCAGGGCGCCGGACCACCACGTCGTATTCTGCCCTCAACCAATCTCTCGAACTGGCGGCCGCCCACGAGCGCAACCAGATCCGCAAGGCCCAGGACCAGCAGGGGATTCCACCTCGGGCCATTATGCCGCTCTTTGTTCTGGAGGTAAAGGTATGGCGCTCCCATTGGCCGATTTGATTGTATCCAACGGGGCTGACACCCTCACTCTTAGCACGTTATTCGATGGGGGGTCGCAGAAAACTTTAATCTCTAGAGCGGTCGTTCAAAAATTACGATGCGTGCCCCACTCCCAGGTGAAATTAGCCATCAATGGGATCAACCAGCGGGGCGTAGCTGCCCTTCATGACGTCGTCACTCTTCAAGTCCAAACGAAAGACGGCGCCGTCCCCATCTCGGCCATTGTGGTGGAACACCTGCCCTCGGATCTGCAGATCCCTGGGCTAGTCAAGACCACCCGAATGCTTCGCAGACAACATGTACACCTTGCTCATCCCTATCCGGACAGCGATGTGATCGATCAAATCCAGCTCCTGATAGGCGTGGATCACTTGAATAAATTCCTGAAGTCGTGTGAGTCCCGCTTCGGCGTTGACCTTATGAAGACCAATGTGGGCAACATGATATGGGGACCTCTACCCTTTTCCTCGAAGAACACTGCCTCCCAAGTTACAGTAGTGTCAGCTTTCAGAGCAGAAGTTCGGCTCACCAACGATTGGAGACCGGATCTTACTTGTCATCAGACGGAACAGCACTCTCTTGCCCTCCAGTTGGAAGGGGGTGTGAAGAAGGCGCCCCGGGGTGCAGACCCCTCGCCTCTCCGTCCTGAGACAACCTCTCCAGCCGCTGAATCACATCCTACTTCTTCCCTCCAGTTGGAAGAAGGGCTACAGGATACGAGTGAGACAGCGGACACGGTGAATCGAACTACATGTTGCGCTACCAACGTTGCCTTGGGCCATTCCCCCCTCCAGCGGGCGGATGGGTCCAACATGGGGCCACAGGAGGACAGTGAATCATGACATCGTCTCGAGCGCCCTCCGACCGCTGAACCTCCATCCTCCCTCCCGTTGGAGGATGGAATGTTGATGACGCCCGGGGATTTTAAGCGCTCGTGCTCCCCTACGATCCTAGGCCCCCTCCCGACGGAGGAGGCGGGCCACCCCACGCCAGATCTGGATCGACTCTGGTCACTATCCCAAATTGGAATTCTGCCGGATGAACGATTCACAAAAGCAGAAAAAACCACGCTGGAGGCCTTTGAAGAGAACTTGACCTTCGAAAATGGTCGCTACGTAGTGTCGTTACCCTGGCGTGACAGGCACCCCTCTCTTCCCGACAACTACGCCTTGGCTAAGCGACGTTTGTATAGCGTCCTTAAAAGGTTGAGAGGGGATGCTTCGTTAATGGCAAGTTACGCCGATGTCATCAAAGATCAACTAGAAAGGGGCTTCATTGAAGAGGTGACCCCTATTACTCCGATCCACCCCAAACGCCAAGCTGCACTATTTACCCCACCATGGGGTCCGGAAGTCCTCGTCCACCACAGCACTGAGACTAGTGTTTGATTGTTCTTCTAACAATCCTAGTCTTAATCAGTGCTTACACAGTGGACCTTCCCTCATCACCTGATTTGACCAAGATCCTTCTGAAAATTCGGCTGAGACGATACGCTACATCCTCGGACATTGAAAAGGCTTTCTTAGCCATACGTCTCAGGTTGGAGGATAGGGATTCCACGCGTTTTTTGTGGGTGAAAGATCCTTCCGACCCCCGAAGCCCTTTGGTCACCTACCGGTTCACTTCCGTCTTATTCGGAGCCACCTGCAGTCCATTTTTGCTGGCTGCCTGCATTCAACACCACGTCCGAAACTCAGACACCGACTACGCAGAGATTATTCTGAACCAAATCTACGTGGACAACCTGTTCGGTACCTTTGACACCGAAGCAGGTGTGGAAGATTTCTTTCGTCAGTCCCGGTCCCTTTTCGAAAAGGCCGGCCTCAATTTACGAGAGTGGGTGTCCAATTGTCAAGAAGCGAACGTAAAGTTCCGAGCGAACGATGCGGCCGCCGAAGACACTACGGTTAAGGTTTTGGGTATGGAATGGGATACTAACAAAGACACCATTTCCTACCCCCTCAAGGTTGTCGCCTCGGAAGCGGCTACCAAGAGGGCTATTCTGCAGAACCTCGCTTCCATATTCGACCCACTGGGCATCTTGTCCCCAGTGGCTGTTCGAGGTAAAATTCTCCTGCAAAAATTATGGAGGGAAAAACTCAGCTGGGATCAACCCATTTCCGTCGAACACCGAAAGGAGTGGGTTTCAATTGCCGACCATTTACAACACTGCTTGCAATTAACGATACCAAGACAGCTGATTTTCTCTTGTAGCAGTGAATCCACACGCCTTTTCAGATATCAAGGGCCTATGCTACTGCAGTATGCTGTATCGATGGGGAGAGCATGTTCCACTGGCGAACCTTTCTCTATGGTTAAAGCAGAAGGTCAAAACTGGCGAAGAACTCCACTGATCCCGTCTGGAACCAATGGAGCTCTACTCTCCTCCCCGAATCATTAAATTTGAGCACGACGCTTGTACAAGGATTTCATTTTTGTAGAAGTCGTTAACGTATTGTTAGTGACAGGGTCAGGGTGGCAAGCGTATTGATATTCTCCAAGCAACTCCCCTCTTCAATCAGAAATAGAGCCGATGAACCGTAGAAACTCCGCCGACAAATGAGTGGCGGTACGTCCCCTGTAGCATAAACCTGCCGACGCGGCGTGTCTAGAGGAGAGTTATAAGTACGTATTCACGGACTTATGGAAGAAAGGCCCCCCTTGGCTCATAAACCCTTCAAATTGGCCGGTCTGACTGAACACCTTCCTCCGTGAAGGGCATGGGGACGGACGAGGTCACAGCAGCCGCTTCCACCACCGCAGTACCGAGCGCCCTCATCTTCGATTTAGAGCGTTACTCCTCTTCTCAACAAGACCATATGATCATCGCCTGCCCACAGGTTCAATGAGAACTTTGAGTGAAATCCAGGCAGAAGCTCCTTTGCGACCCGTATCCGTCTTCGGCCCGAATTCTCCCACGATCATAGACAGAAGTAACTAATCCCTGCACGATCTGGAGGCTACAGAGGGAATACCTACCCGGGAAGTTCTCCGAGACTTCACTTTTAACGAACTTGTGAAGGGCAACTGAGCTTAACGTTAGTAGATGGAGTCCTTTAGATGCGACAGGAGATTGATATAATGCGACGATACCTTTCGACGCAAAGTTCCCTATGCTGTTGCCATCGAACTCGCATCTCACCCAGCTCATCATATGGCAACTTCACCAAACGAACCACCATGTTGGCATTTCAGAATCCTCGTGTCGATTGTCCGCTAGCGGTTCTATTTCTGCTCGGATGAGGACAACGTATGAAGAAAGTAGATACGCCCAGGTCTCTGCAAACGCTTTAAGCTGCATTTTTACGGCGCCATTAGCTGCCTTGCCTGTTCCTTGAGCAGAACCGTTACGCATATCTGATGACCGACTGCGAAGCGGCGTTAATTTTAAAAATGCGAGCGCCACCATAAATGCGAAAACGAGCAACACCAGTCTGAGGGGTACTGAACGAAGTATTACTG
>JABUQX010133564.1:0-7500 GCA_015478945.1 Trachelipus rathkii
AGACGTAATTAATAATGTAAAATAATAATGATATGTTAAATGTTCACATATATATATAAATATTTAACTATATATATTATTAAGTAATTGTATATTATATATATAATATAAAATATAATTATATATATTATATAAATATCTTTAATAATATTAATATTTAATTAAAATATTATATATACTATATAATATATATATATAGGATTAAGATATAATTATAAGAATTATAATTATATAAATAAATAATAAATTAATAATATATATATTAATACTATATAAATAAAAAATAAAAAATGATATATATAATAATATATATAATATAAATTTGCTTAATGTAGTTAATGATATATATATATAATTATATATATTATATATATATTATAGTATTATATATATATATATATATTATAATATTATAATATTATATAATAATATATATAATATAAATTTATATATAACACTATATATATCATAATTATATATATATATAGTATATGAATATATATATGATATATATTATATATATATATTATTATAAATAATATTATTAAATTTATATATATAATATATATTATATATAAATTATTATCATATATATATACTCTTATATAAATATATATATTATATATACTTAATATAACTTAATATATATATATATAATAATAATCTAAATATATATATATTAATTAATATATATATATATTTATTAATATATTATATATATATATATATATGTTGTAAAATCACACTAAATTAAAAATAAAAGAAAACACTTATCCATATACGGGGATCAATATATATAAAATCAAGGAATAATATCTTTAAATAACAAATCTTTAGGGGTAAATTCTACCTACTATTATTAATACCTATGGGATTGAATGCGTATCGGCACCCGTCATCGGTGCATCTGCACACACCGCAACATTACTTTTTCCTAGTTGGAGGAGAGACTCAAGCCAGTCTAGCACTTAATAACATCAAAAAAATCTTGCATTGTAAGGTATACGGTAAAAAACATGTCCACATAAAAAAATACAATTATACCTTGAGAGCTTACCCGAAACCCAAAGAAACTAGAGGGACTACAGGATAAGTAAACTGAGGATCGGTACTCCAATCCCAACATAAAGCTCTTAGTATAGTAATCCAGAAAATGTTATGTAAGAATATTCTACCTCAGAAATACTTGTGGGGCAAAACATATTACTACAACGCTTAATGCTATCAAGCAAAATCAGTTAGCTGGTCATGCGTTTCTATACTGGTACTAATTTATAATTAATATACTAAATACTCCCTAACTAGTACGGTATATATATATGATTATATATATAATAATAACTAAATATTATATAAATTATATATATTTGATATCACTCTACCTGACTTCATACTATTATATATATTATCATAAATTTATTATATATATATATATATACTATCTAGACTTATTATTATTATATATATTTATTTTTATATATTACTCACATAAGAGATTATTCCAATACAATATCACAGTACTACAGGGATTACATACATATCAACTAATCATACATATCAAAATGAACCATAGAAGAGTATTACACATTCATACATTACAATACATTAACATACATTCATAAACCACTTCGACTATAAAAGAATTACTATCAAACGACATACATACTTTATATTATATTCAAACTTAAATAACAGTACCTCAAACTTGGTCACTTAGAAGATAATAGGTATTTCCTAATCAAAATATACTCACGTCGACGCGAGTATATCTACACTATTATATATTATATATATAACATTAACATATCTTCATTAATTTTAGAATCAACACCTTGGTTACGTATATCTATTATACAAGTATATCAATAATCCGTATATACTATTATATACTAATATATATATATATACAAATACAAGTTAACTTGGTTTGATAACATATATATACATACATATACATACCTATATACATACATACATACATACATTACATATTATCAATACATACAATATCATACTATAGACATATATAACATTATAACATATATATATATATATTATATTAATATATATATATATATATATATAATATATATATATATATATATATATATATATATATATATATATATATATATATATATTATTATATATAATATATAATAATTTATTAAATATTAAAGTATTATTTATACTACATCTACCTATATTTTTCACTCTACCTCAAATAGATAAATAGCTGGTGGTAAGTATATAGTATGCGTTACAATGCATTCAGAAAGTAAAAGCAGTAGTAGAGGAAATATTGAAATCACAAAAGTCGAAAAGAAAGCCTACTAATCACCTATTTATGATCATAACCCTATACCCTCTGTTAAACCATCTATTTTATAAAGTAAGGACTCGTCAGGCAGTCTAGAAAAATATACTAACGCCTATATATTATAGTGACCTTTCACGGGCGGGTAACTGAGAATCACTCTCACTGAATGGTATAATATTATATGTCATAGTGTATACATATAATATAGGGCTCATTCCTAGACCATGGTGGGCCACGAACAATACTCCCTCAAAATACCCGCCTTATCTCACTATCTTTATTTTGGCAGCCTTTTAATTCTTCACGCACCTCTGCCAAAGCTCATATATTTTCATCTCTACTCGCATTCCGTTACTGACTCAATCCACTTATTGTATCTCGATCACTCTATCAGTCAGCCGGTTCGTTTTTACACATCAACTTCACACTATACATCTGCTTAAAAACGACTATCATTCCCTTCCACATGACGAAACCATCATCAACTATACTCTTCATTTTATATCTCATCGTTTTAACCTCACTTTTTCACTCATACACAAATCTACTCTAAATAATGTGTTGTGTGATGTTTCGTTGATGTGTGTTACTCAGAGCTCTTTTCGCGCTCAGCACGCCTAGAGAGAGAGAAGAGCAGACTGGAGAGAGAAGAGAAGAGATGGAGCGATGAGAGAGAGAGAGAGAGAAGGAAGAGCATTGAAGACAGCATTGTTGGAAGGCGTTGTTAGAAATAGTGTCTATATGTAATTGTGTGTCGTGTGATGACAGAAATATAGTCTCTCACTCCAGACTTTAATAATACATATTTATACAACAGGTATACAAAAGACCATCATGTAAGACCTTATAGCGCACTTTAAGATTCTATAGTTATTCCTTAATTACAGCCTAACATATTTTATATAATGTCAACAGCCACCTTCCTGCCATATCACACTTTCACCTACTAAACCTGCATAATATCCGCTCCCTTCTCATCACATATACTACTAAAATATTTAACTCAGACACTTGTATTTTCCAGCTTGCACTACCACTAACATTAAATCTACTAACTGAGGGACTGTCCTCACTCTCACTATATAATATAAACCTAACTCTTATAATTAATACGTTTTATACATTTCAACCTCATCCTTTCACTCACCTACTACTATCACTGAAATAATCCTCTACTCAATATTATCCTCTCCAAACTACTTTCAGATATCGCCTACACAAAACCAAATCATACTCACCATATAATACTGGATATAGGAGTAGACCTCACTCATCTCCATTCATTCTAACACCAATTTCCTGTCACGCCCACTTCAATTTTCTCATATAACCCCTTCCTATACAAATTGATAATTAAACCAAGGAGACATAACTACAGACCCTTAGTCATACATATATTACACTTACTCACTAGTACATACTATATATTTAAATATACTTAAAACTACTACATATATAAATTATATATCACTATATTTATATATTATATTATTTATAGTAATCACTATATACTATATATAATTTAATATATTATATTATATTATACTTATTAATATCACATACTAACGCCTATTTACACTTACTAATCTTAGTTCAATATAATACTAGAGTAAACAAAACTTTAAAATCAAGAGTACTCAAAACTTCTTACTTATAAAATACTATACCTACACAAATTTACTAATAGAAATTCCCAAAAATAAAATCTTTCCCTTATTATGGGCTATACTATAAACTTTCCAAAAAAAAAACAAAAAATCATCACCAACTGTTTTCTTTCTCTTTCAAACACATTTATCTTATCTTCGTAGTTAATAGTTTTTTTGAAAGTATTAACTAATGAAAACCATATAGGTGAAAACTTGGAATTTCCCATTGCGCTCCATTAAAATTGAAATACCGCCAAATATACCAACGACTCTCATCTTTCTTTTCTTCTTCTGTACAACATCATTCATCCATTTTCTCTCCTCCTCCTACTCACTCCTCATCTAAGCCATCATCTCAGGGATATTAAAAAAGACACAATGCGAGGAAAAAAGAATAAGTTTTTATCCAAAGTGGTTAATAGTCTTGATTATCAAAATATATCATATTATAAAGGTTAGAAAGGCCTACATAATACATAATATCTGAATATTATAATAATAATAATAATAATAGATAATCAATAATAATAATAATATAAATATAATAATATAATAATAATAATACATAATATAAGAATAACAATGGTGGCCCAACATAAACAACCATAACATAACAATTAATAATATAATAATAATAATAATAAATAATAATAATAATAATATAATAATAATAAATCATATGTAATATACAATCAACAATTAACATATAACAATAATAATAATTATAATTTAATAATAATAATAAATAATAATTAATATAATACTAACATACTAACTAACATAGACATAATAACATAACTAACATAACCATAACATAAACATAACATAACTAACATAACATAACATACATGACATAACATAACATAACATAATAATAATAATCAATAATAATAATAATAGATATAATATAATAATAATTAATAATATAATTAATAATAAAATAATAATAATAATAACATAACAATAATAATAATAATAACATATAACATAACAAACATAACATAACATAACAATAACATAATAATAATAATAATAATAAATATAATAATAAATAATAATAATAATAATAATAATAATAATAATAATATATTTTATTTATTTATTAATATATATATATATATATAGTATATACTATATATATATTTATATATATATATAGTTTATATAATATCTATATATATAGTATTTTATATATATATATATATATAGTATATATATATATGATATATTATATATATATATACTATATATATATATATATATAGTAATTATATATTTATATTATATATATATTATATATATTATTATATATATTATATATAGTATATATATAATATATATATATATATATATAGTTTTTTTATAACCGAGCTACAAAGAGGGCTAAAAGACTACAAGTAAACAACCACAAGAATATTAAAAAACTATTTAAAAAACAAAATACAAAAAAGAAAAAAAAACCCTTCTAAAAATATTAACTTTCGACATGTTACCTCCCTCCCTCTTCACCTCAACAAAAAAAAAAATTATATGCTAATTTTTCTTTCTTTTCCGTCAGGATATTCACCGGGAACTAAATCATAAATCACGCGAAAAGAGTTCTCCATGCAAAGGTTGGCGAAGGGGGTCCAAAGATGACTCGGAGGTCTCCCCAAGGCTCCTCTCCATTTAGTACTTTTCCTGAGGCGACTTCTGGGAAGGAAGGGCGTCTTACAGACACTTTCTTCGGAAAGAGGAAAAAATTGATGGTAATGTCCCCTTTTACGGTAACGTATTGATGTATTTATTTAAATTAGGAATTCTTATACACTTTTCTTGGTACACATTTATTAATCTGTCAGTTTAGTTACTCTTATGCAACACACAACAGAAATAACAGATATGAGCGCGAGTGCTCACGCACGCACGTACATTATATATATATATATATATATATATATATATATATATATATATAATATATATATATATATATATATATATGATCTATATTATATAATATAATATAAGTATAATATGTATATATAGTTATATATATATATATATATTTATATAGGCCTATGTTATATATATATATATATATTTAGTTATATATATATATATAGACGCAGTATTATATATATATATATATAAGTAATATATATATATGATAGTATAATATATATATATATATATATATATACTAGATATATCAGTATATATATATATACTACATATGATATATATATATATATATATATATATTATATACATATATATAATATATGATATACTATGATATATATATATAACGGTATATATAAATATATATATATAGTATATACTATATATATAAATATATGCTATTATATATATATAGGTATATATATATAATCTATATATAGTATATATATATATATATATATATATATATATATATATATATATATATATATATATTATATATATATAATATATATATATATATATATATATATTTTTTATATATTAGGTTAATCACTGAATTACACTTTATGAAATGTTTATTCAAATTTTTGGAACAAAAATTTACAATAAAAATTATTAAAAAAAATAAAATAAAAATAAAGTTTAAATTAAAAGTTTACTGTTGTCACTAATATGCAGTTTATAATTTATATACATTTTTTTTTACATCTATAATTTTGTCTACATCTATAATTTTTGAAATCCTAACAAGCTTTAAAACATAATTATTTCATCTACATTTTTTTTAGATTCCTTACAATTTCATCTATTCAAAAATCTATATATAAAAAAAAATTGGTTCAATACAATGTCATCAAAATAATAATAAAAAATATATTCAAATCGTTTATCTACTTATTACAACTTATAATTAACTACACACAAACTATGAAGTCATCTTCATTAAAATCTAATCACCTATCGGGCTTTTGATTGAAAAGTAATAGCTATAATGATAAAGTACAGTCACTTTATTTAACTTTCCTTTAATACTTTAAAAAAGTTAATCGCGATTATTGGAAAGACGATTAGTTCTACTAAAAGAGCAAAAATTCAAAGAGAACGAGAATAATAATGATAATATATTACTATAATTATTGTGATAATTATTAATATAATAATAATTATAGTAATTTTCATTGCTCTAAATTTGAACTAAATAATCATTAGTCATAAATTATATAATAAATCTCAAAAATAAATTTATAAAACATGAATATTTAATAATATTTACACTTATATAATCATACTATTTTGCAGGTATATATATATATATATATATATATATATATATATATATATATAATATATACTATTATATATATATATATATATATATATATATATATATATATATATATATATGCGTATAGTGTCGTGTCAAGTATGGCACGTTGTTCTTTGTTCAGGTAATGTTATGATGGTGAAACTTTGTTATGTTATCATTTACTCGTTGATCAGTATGATAGATTGGGTAGGTTATGATAAATTTTTGTTAGGTTATGTTAAATATTACAATGTTAAATTAACATTGATGTAATATAG
>JABUQX010133565.1:0-22500 GCA_015478945.1 Trachelipus rathkii
GTGATTTGTGATCGGTTTTTGAGGTTAAGTGAAAATTAAAAATTAAAAGCGAGTTTGTAGGTAGGTTGGGAATTGATGGCTGATGCAATGTTGGACGGGAGGTGGTGTGTTAGGTTTGTTGGATTTTGGGGAAGACCATAAAATGGATCCAGGATTGTACCAAGACGATACAGAGATCGAATCAGGGGGTAATATGCATTCAGGGGATTTGTAGTTTCCCTAATGAAAGTGTTTATTTTTAGTTTCATATTTAAAAATGTGTTTTGCTGGAAAGGATCAGATATGTGCAGGAATTTAAATCTTAGGTAATCAGAAAAAGATGAGTCGAATTTATCAACATAATTGTTCCTATATGACGACGCGTATAACGCCCGTTTCCTTTGTCTGTCTCACGGTTCATATATAATGGATGAGTCACGTGCCAAGTAGAGCTTTAAGTGTTTAGAAGAAATCTTGACGGCTTTACAAGACGGGGTGAGAAGAGAAAGTTTGGTGGTGCCTTCTGAACAATAAACTTCACCTGTCCAAGTTGTGCATTTACCTCTTGCAAAATTTGTGGAAAGTTTTCAGTTAGAAAATTTACAATGGCCCGACGGAAGACACCAATCTTCGCTTTTTAACAAACATTTCTTGCCCAACAGATCGATGTCACTGGCATGTATCGCGCTCGGTTTTTTGCCCAGGCCTTTGCAATATGCTTTCGTCACACATGCATGAGCTAAATTTGGGTTGTAGAGCAGTGCCCACCCCTTTCAAGAACGCCTTATGTTAACCCGCGAGACTACCTCGACGATTGCTTCGACTCGATATTCACAGATCATCACACCCGCACACTTTTTTGGACCTAATCTTAACAATACATCGACTAATGAATTAAGGTCACTCATGGCACTAGAAACCAACAGACGCCTTCATCCTTCGTTAGATTAAGCTATCGGAACATAACACAATGGCTGCTTGCCGTACCTCTACAGTATCGGTAAGCCTTCCTGCAACTATCCTGGGTATAATAACTTCTTTCACAGCTTCAGTTCCCATCCTAGCGTTGCATAACTTAATATTATTGATATGTCTGATTGATCGGGCATACAAGAAATGCTCAAATTGGACCGGTTTGCACTCAAAAGTAGCCACTACAAATAAAGGTCTGTTATTCTCCGAATCTTTCTGTTCCCTTCCTACTTTGAATACATTTGTACAACTTCCTTATTTGTACAAATCAATCTTCTCATACTAAACACCTCTCACTCGTTGCAGCTCCTAAGACTTGCATTTGCTCAAGAATCCCCTTCTCGGGCCACAATGAAACCACAAGATCTTACTAAATCTCTTAGGAGAAAAATTCTTGACTCTGCCTACCCACATAGTACGATCTTCGAAACATTATTTCTTCTAATCCTTTTAGCATTAAGTCTGTATTGGACTTTCATGAAGGAATTCCCAAATTGCCTTCGCTCTATGGTCGTGATAGAATATCAAGTGTGCAGCGGACTGGTCCATCGTGCCTGCTACATAGGGGAAACCCCCCTTCAACTCACGATCAGAATTGAAAAGCATAAAGGTATCTCTCTGTTCAGAACGGGGCCTCCATACACCAACCCGAAACATCCGCTATTCAAGATCCATGTAGGGGGGGAAACAATCCCATCCTAAACAATAACTTTTCAATCTTGAAAAACCTTTTTAATCCATTAAAGAAGGTCGCAATCATCAGAATCTTGTTATTTATACGACAGTCTCCGTCGCCGCCTCTAATAATCACTTCAAGCTCTTCCAATCTACACACGATTTGAGTAGATAACAACACAACTATATCGTTACAGGTATTTAATCTTTTATGCTTCTGCATAAGTCTTTAGCTTCTTCTTCGCTTGTTGTTGGAAGTGTGGTGGGGTAGATATGTTACTAGTTATATTATTAGTGTGACAGTTGTCATTTTTCGTGAAATTATTGATGAATGAATATTTATTATTAGTTATTAGTTATATTATTTATTTTATTATATTATTAATTATTATTATTGATATTATTTTGATTATTATTGATTCGATTATTAATTATTAGTAATTCACCATGATGTTATTTATTTTATTTTTATTCCGTATTATTTTTCATTTTTAATTATTTGTCAGTATTACTATAACTTATTATTTTTAATAGTCATTTCTTAGTCATTAATATGTATTTTTCATGATTTTTCAATTTTTATTTTTTTACTTTTTCATTACCGTTTATTCTTTTATATTATTTATTTTATATTTTTATTATTTTATCAATTGCATTATAAGCTCATTATAGTTATCTGGTTAACGTTAGTACTTATCTAATTTTAAATCTTAGTTTTTAATTGTTATTTTTGGGAGTGGAGTCTGACGAGGATGGCTTTGGAAGTTAGAACTTTAGAATTGAGAAGATTTAAGAAGTACGATCGATGACTTGTTAATTCACGCCATGTAGAATTTAGGAGTGTTTGTTTGCGTTAGTGTTCCGCCCTTGTATCAATTAAATTAGATTTCCGTAGGAAGATCTAATATAGTTTCCAGTATGGAGTGTGAGCGAAATGGCTACAAACGATGTCTGGGTTGCATACGGGGCGAAACTACCGGTAAGCCTGGAGAAATTTCGGAAGAAACTACCCCGCAAAGCAGAAATTGGACGCTTCATCTCCTCACAGGTTTGGTAAGGGATACTAAGTTTACACGCAAATTATGAGTTAGGTTAGGTATAGGAAAAAAGACTTAATATAAGTATTCCTTCTTCTCTATATTGAAACGGTAAACATCTTTACTTAACGCTGCGAAAATGGCAGAGAATTCAAGCAACGCGCTAAAAAATTCCGAATAACATTAAAATTACGGGAACTTACACTCGCTTAAAACAAGCCGTTTCCATACCTCTGGTGGGTCAGGCTTGTCAATCATTTGAGCACCTTATTATAATAATTATTCAAGATTTTTCATCTCTGCTAAACGCGGTCATGGCTATGACGCAAATTGTGCAGAACGGACTTTGGCTTAAAACTTACAAGCCGTAAACATTAGATCCCGATGTCCTGTCATATCAATTCGTAGTAGATAAACTAGGCTGTCCCTGGAGAGAACTATCCCTGTCGCACTGTGAGTCTTGAATATTTTAAACTCCCTTGTTTTAAACTTAAGTTTTATCAATTATTTTTGCCAATTTGAAAGATTGTGTACAGTTTGATCTGAACCTTGACCGCATGGTTCCGAACGCTGAAAAGTGTTAACTGAGAGATGCCTATGTCATGAAAATATTAGACTGTTGCTGGAATCGGATTGTTGTTTTATACTTGTAAACGACTACAAACTTTTCTCCCCGTCTTTAAAACGATAAGATTTTTAACACTTAAACACGTTGGAGCTGACTCATCCATCTTAGATAACGAGACCGACAAAGGGAAAGGGCGTTGGTGGTCCTGGATAGGATGATATTATGTTGATAAAGTTGACTCATCTTTATTTCTGATACCTCGTAAATTTAAAATCTCAATATTGATCCTTTCAAAACATCATTTTAAAAATTGAAACAATAAACAATTTCATTAGGAAACTAAAATCCCTGAATGCTTTACCCCCTGATTCCGATCTCTGTATCTCTGGTACAATCCCTGGATCCATTTATGGTCTCCCCAAAATCCACAAACCTAACACACCACTCCGTCCCATTTTATCAGCCATCAATTCCCCTACCTACAAACTCGCTAAATTTTTAATTCCTTACCTCAAAACCATCACAAACAACCTCTTCACGATCAGAGATACCTTCCACTTCATTGAAGAGTTGGGGGGTTTGTCGCCTTCGAATCAGCTGGTCTTCATGGCCCAGTTTTGATATAAGTCCCCTATACACAAACCCAATTGTTGAAACGTATCAACCTTATAACTCAGCCATGTGTAACAAGCGTAATTGAACACTCTCGGCAATTAATTAGCTATCCCATTCTAAAGAGTTAGATTAATATTCCGTAGCATACGATCCATTTTCAGAAGCAAAACTTCTAACAATTGGCCACGGAGACAACCGATCTTCTTTTTAACAACATTCTTTCACAACAGAATCGATGGCATGGCGATGGATCGCCGCTCGCCCAGCCCTTTGCAAGCGCTTTTCTCACACATCATGAAGCTATTTGGTTGGAACAGTGGACCCAACCCTCTTACAAAACCCTTAATTTTACACGCAGATACCTCGACGATTGCTTCATCATATTCAAAGATCAATCACATCCTGCACAATTTTTTGGACTATCTTAACAATAAACCAGATATTATTGAAATTCACACATGGAACTATATCAGTTTAGAAGGCCTTCCCTTCTTAGATGTAACTATCGAACATAACACGAATGGGCCACGCTTACCGTCACCATGTACATACCTCGTCAAGCCTCCTCTACTATCCTGGTACTAACTTCTCAAATTCATCCCCGTATCGGCTTGGCAAACTTAATAGTATTTTATGTTCTATTGACAGGGCATCACAAGATAGTCTCAGATCGTGGACCGTGTTCCCAATCAGAGGATCTGTTGTATCTACGAGAACTGTCTTTCGTCTAATGCGTGTTCCCGGTCCCTACAATTGTTTGATAAGATGTCTCGAACTCCTGCATGTTCGTGGACGAGCATCTGTCCAAGAACTCTCACCTCTTCACTCACATAAACTTCAATTTATCTCAAAATCCGCCTTTCTCGGCCCCAAAACCACAGATCTTAACTAAAATTCCCTTAGGAAAATTTCTTGCTCTGCTAACCAAATATAGATTTTCAAACTTATTCCGTTCTAATCCCTTAGCTATGAAGTTTTTTTTCCCACCTTAAAGAAAACGGATTCCCAAAGCTTTTCGATCTATGGTCGTGTATAAATAATCGGTGTGCAGACTGTCACGCCTGCTACATAGGGGAAACCTCCCTTCAACTCTACGATCAGAATTGAAAAGCATAAAGGGTATCTCGTTCAGAAACGGCCTCCATGACACCAACCGGAAGTTCAGAATCCTATCAAACATGTAGGGGGGGAAACAATCCCATCCTAAACAATAATTTCTCAATCTGAAACCTTTTAAAATCGCATTAAAGCAAGGTCGCCTATAGAAATCTTTAATTTATACACGTCTCCCGTCCCCTACTAATACACTTCAAGCTCTGCCAACTATACACGATTTGATGTAACGACCAACTACCTCGTTACCTAGTTTAACTCTTTATGCCTTTTCTCATAAGTCTGCTTCTTCTCGCCTTTGGAAGTGTTGGTGGGTTTAACAGCTGTTACTGATTTATATTATTATGTGAACTGTTGTTCAGTTTTTCGTGGATTATTATTATCTAATATTATTATTTATATTATTATTATTATTTTATATTGATTAGTTGTTATTATGATGCATACACACTCATTCAGTTATGGATAACAATATTTTATTATTATGGTGATTTATTTTATTTTATTTTTAATTCCCGGGATTTTAATTTTCATTTTTTCATTTTGTTAGTATAACCTGAGATATAACTTATTATTTTTAATAGTCATTTCTTAGTCTTAATATGTATTTTTCATGATTGTTCATTTTTTATTTCTTATTTTTCATTACCGTTTTTGTCTTTTATTTATATATTTATATTTTTAATTTTTATCATTCATTATAAGTCATGGTATATTTATTGTTTAACGTTATATCTATCTAATTTTATTCTTAGTTAATTTATTTTTAAGTCTACTGAGGATGGATTATGGTAACAATCCGCGAATCGTTTAGAAAAAGTTAAGAAATACGACATCTGTTAATTCACGCCATGTATGGAGTTTTGTTTGCAGTGTTCGCCTTTCATTAGGATCAGATTTTCTAGAAATCAATATATTTCTCATATATTACGAATCGCTACAACAATGCTGTTCTACGAAACTATCGTAACCTGGAGAAATTTAGGAAGAACCTAGCCAAAGCAGAATTGGACCTTCACTTCCTCACAGTTTGTAAGGGATATAAGTTTACACCCAAATTTATGAGGTTTAGGTTATATAGAAAAGACTTAAATAATACGTCTCTCTATAGAAAAACGGTTAACTCTTTACTTAGCTTGGAAATCAAATTCAAGCAACGCCTAATAAATTCAATATACAGTTAAAATTACGGAACTTACAAACTCGCTTAAACAGTCCGTTTCATACCTCGACTTTCATCATTTGAGGCACCTTATTAATAATAATATCAAATCTTTTGCATCCTCTACTAAAAACCGTCATGAACGCAAATTGTCACGACTTGGCTTAAACTACAACCTAAACATAGATCCCGATGCTGTCATATTCAATCTTAGTAGTAGAACTCTGTCCCTGGATGAGAAACGTATCCTTGCACTTGGTCTTGATTTTCCACTCCACCTTGTTTTAAACTTAATTTTATCAATTTATTTTTGTAAATTTGAAAAATGTGTAACACTGAAACTGAACTTTACCCATTTCCGAACTCTGAAAGTGTTACTAGAGATGCCATATTCATAATATTAAATCTGTTGCTAATCGATTTTTTTTATAAACTTTAAAGCAAATGGGAACTTTTCTCCCCCGTCTTTAAACGTAAGAGTTTTTAACACTTAAACTACTTGGACGTGACTCATCCATTATAATAACGAGACCAGAGAAAGAAAGGAAGCGGGCGGTTGTGCTGGCATAGGAATAATTATAGTTGATAAATTGACTCATCTTATTTCTGATACCTCTAAATTTAAAATTCCTCACAATATTGATGCCTTTCAAACACATTTTTAAAAATTGAACAGAGAATATACAAGGTGTCATTAAGGAAATTAAATCCCCTGATGCTTACCGCCCTATTCCGATCATCGTATGACTCTGGTACAATCCCTGGATCCTATTATGGGTCTCGCCCAAAAATCGCCAGTCAAAACCTAACACAGCCAAGGTACGTCTGCCGTTGCCCATTTTATCAGCCCATTCAATTCCCCTACCTAGCAAACGCGCTATAATTTTTAATTCTTACCGTCAAAACCATCACAAACAGACTCTCTTCACGATCCAGATACTTCCACTGTGTTCATTGAAAGAGTTGGGGGGTCTTGTCTTTCGTCAAGTGTTGCATGGCAGTTTGATTAAGAGGTCTATAACAAGTACAAACATCGCCAATGTTTGTAATACTATCAAACATTAATAAACTCAGTCCATTGTTAACAATAAGTTGTACCTCCCAATATGATCCTCTCTAAAATTTAATTTCGTATCTACTCAGTTCAAAAAACTTCAATTATTTGCCTGATGCACCGATTATCTTTACTAACAACAATTCTTCACCAACGGGTGGATTACACAGCTTTGGGATCGTCTATCAACCCAGCCTTTGCAAATACTTTTCTCACACATCATGAAGCTATTTGGTTGGACAGGTGGCCCACCCCCTCTCAACCCTTGATTACAGGCAGATACCAGTTCCGACCCGATTGCTTCATCATATTCAAAGATCAATCACACCCTGAACACTGTTCACACTATCTTAACAATAAAATCCTAATTTTATTTCAACCATGGAAAGAAACCAAACAGGCCTTTCCCTATTAGAGTGTGAATATCGAACATAACACGCGAATGCCCGCTCCGTACTCTACATATCGGTAAGCCTTCCCACTATCGCTGGTACTGGAACTTTCTTCAGCTTCATTCCTGCCTACGCGTTCAAGAAAACTTAATAGTAATTTTATGGTCTGATTGATCGGGTGCAACAAGATTGCTCAGATTTGGATCCGGGTTTCGGCACTCAGAATGTGTTAAATCTACGAAACTTTTGTCGGCAATCTGTTCCCTCCCTACATGTTTGATAAGATTCTCGAACTCCTTTGGACGTACAGGATCTTTCGTCCTAAAACTCTCACCTCTTTTCCTTTTAGTCCGCTTCAATTTATCTCAAAATCCCCTTTCTCGGCTCCAAAACCACAGTCCTTGCTAAAGTCTCTTAGGAATAATTCTTTGACTCTGCCTACCCACAATAGTAGATTTCAAACTTATATCGTCTAATCCCTTAGCATAATGTCTTTTTTCCACCTTTAATAGAACGGATTCCCAAAGTTGCTCGATCTATGGGTCCGTGTTAATATCAGTGTTGCAGACTGTCACGCCTGCACAGATAGGGGGAAAGCCTCCTTCAGACTCACGACAGAAATTGAAAAGCATAAGGGTAATTCGTTCAGAACGGCCCTCTGACCATACACCAACCCGAAATCATCAGGCAATCCGGGCACCATGCGTTCCAGAAACATCATGATGGCCCTCCTAAACAATAATTTCTCAATCTTGAAACCCTTTAAATCCATTAAAGAAAGTCGCATCATATAGAATCTTTATTTATACACGTCTCCGTCCCCCCTCTAAATATCTACTTCAAAGCTCTGCCATCATACACAGCAGATATGAATATAACAACTCAGACTATGCTCGTTACATAGTTTAAATGATCTTTATAGCTTTCTGCATAATTCTTGCTTTCTTCTCCTCTTGTTGTGGAAGTGTGTTTGGGTGGGGTATATAATTTTAACTATTATATTTATTCGTGACATGTTGGTCATTTTTCGTTGGGATTATTATTGTTAATATTATTATTATTATTATTATTAATAAAAATGTGAAGTGTTGATTATTATCATTAAAATTATCTTTTTTATTATGAATATAATTTTGTATTAGTGTGGAATTTATTTTATTATTAGTTTTATTCCCGTATTTTTTTCCATTTTTCCTTTTAGGAGGCAATAAAATTATTATTACTTTTTAATAGTCATTTCTTAGTCATTTAATATCTATTTTTCATGATTTTTATTTTTTTTTTTTATTTTTTTCATTACTGTTTAATTCTTATTTATTATGTTATATTTTTATTTTTTATCATTCAGTATAATACTTTAATTTTAGATTAAATTATAA
Source organism: Trachelipus rathkii (assembly GCA_015478945.1). Taxonomy (NCBI): domain Eukaryota; kingdom Metazoa; phylum Arthropoda; class Malacostraca; order Isopoda; family Trachelipodidae; genus Trachelipus; species Trachelipus rathkii. The sequence goes on from JABUQX010133565.1 coordinate 8,947, forward strand.
TTTCTATTTTGAAATGATTTAAGCTTAGTTTTTTGAATTTATTTTATCCATACTAAACATAGTATTAGTACAATCCGACACGTTTAGGGAATAAGTTAAGGATACGACCATCTTGGTTAATTTCACCCATGTATGGAGTTTTGTTGGCTGTGTTCCCTTTATCATTAAAATTAGATTTCCTAGGAAATAGAATATATTGTATCTCAAATATTGAGCGAAGATCGCTACAGACATATGCTGTTTAGCGTACGAAACCTACGAAAGCCTGGAAATGGTTCTTCGGAAACCCTAGCCAAAGCAGAATTGGACCTTCACTTCCTCACAGTTTGTATAGGGGATATAATGTTAACAGACCCAAATTTATGAGTTTAGGTTATATAGAAAGAGACTGTAACATAAACGGTCTGCTCTATTAGAGAAGCAACGGTTAACTCTTTAACTAGAAAGGCTTGGAAATGCAGGAATGTCAAGCACCGCCCTAATAAGTCAATATACGTTAAAATTACGAACTTACAAATCCCGCTAAAACCAGTCACCTTTCACCTACCCTCGAACTTCCATCTTTAGGCACTCTATTAATAATCAATATCAATCTTTTGCGATCCTCTACTAAAAACCGTCATGAACGCAAATTGTCACGACTTGGCTTAAACTACAACCTAAACATAGATCCCGATGCTGTCATATTCAATCTTAGTAGTAGAACTCTGTCCCTGGATGAGAAACGTATCCTTGCACTTGGTCTTGATTTTAAACTCCCTTGTTTTAAACTTAATTTTATCAATTATTTTTGCCAATTTGAAAGATTGTGTACACAGTTGACTGAACTTTACCCATTTCCGAACTCTGAAAGTGTTACCAGAGATGCCATTCATAATATTAAATCCTCGTTGCAATCGATTTTTTTTTATAACTTAAAGGACACATAACTTTTCTCCCCGCGTCTTTAAACGTGATAGGATCTTTTTAAACACTTGAAAGCAACTTGACGGATCTCATTCCAGGTTATAATAACGTAGGAACCAGTCACAAATGGGGGGAAAGGGCGTTGTGGTTCTGCGATAGGAAGAATTATGGGTTGAATAAATTGACTCATCTTATTTCTGGATATCTAAATTTAAAATCTCATATTCGAAGAGATCAAACCTATTTTAAAAATTAATACTAAAATAAAACAATTTCTATTAGGAACTAAAATCTGAATGCTGTTACCCCCTGATTCGCGATCTCTGTATCCTGGTACTAAGATCCCGTGGATCCATTAATGGTTCTGCCCAAAATCCACAAACGCTAACACAACCCACGGGAGTTTGTTCCCGTCGCATTTTATCAGCCATCAATTCCCCTAGCTACAACTCGCTAATTTTTTAAGTTCCTTACCTCAAACCATCACAAGAACAACCTCTGTCTACGATCAGAGATATCCTTGCCACTTCATTGAAGTTGGGGGGTTATGTTCTTTAGATCAGTGTTTCCATGGCAGTTTTGAATAGGTAATTACGAGTCCCTATAGCACATAACAATTGCCCAATTGGTTCGAAACTATCAACATTATGTAGACTCAGCCATTTTAAACAATAATTACTCCCAATATAGAGATCCTCTCTAAAATCGTAAGTTTCGATTCGCTACTAGCAGTTAAAAACTTCTACAATGGCCACGGAAGACACCATCTTCCTTTTAAGAAACATTCCATTTTACCAAACAGATCGGAGTGGGCATGGCCGATGGGATCGCGGCCGCTCGGCCGCAGCCTTGTGGCCAAAATGCTTTTCTCATAAACACAATCATGAAGGGCTATTTGCGGGTAACAGGTGCCCCACGCTGACTTGTCAAACCTTATTTACCAGCGGATATCCATCTGACGATTGCTTAATCAATATTCAAAGATCACCAGTCACACCGTGCTACCTATTTTGGAGCTAATGCGATTAACATAAGACAGCCTCCTATATTAAAGGATTGCACCATGGAATTAGAAACCAACAGACGCTTCCCTTCTTAGATGTAACTATCGAACATAACACTCAAAATCATCTTCACAAGTAAATATTTCGTTAAGGCCTTCCTCTAAAGCTATCCTGGTACTACAACTTCTTCAGCTGTCATTCCCCTAACGATTCAAACTTAATAGTTATTTTATGTCTGATTGATCGGGGGCATAGCCAGAATTATGCTTCAGATTGGACCGGTTCGCCTCAAGAAGAGTTTGTGAAAGTAGAGAACGAAAGTGAGTCGGAAGAGGTGAAATGGTTTGATAAGATTTCAACTCCTATTGACGACTCTTCGTTCCTAAAACTCTCACCTGAGCAGCTCCTAAATCTTTACAATTTGATCTGCTCAAAATACGTTTTTCCGCTTTCTCGGCCCCAAATAGATTGCACATGATCTTAGACGTAAATGCATGCTTTAGGAAAATTCCTTCGACCTCCTGCTCTACAGAGCACATATAGTTGTGTCAACTATTTATCGTCTAATTCCCCCGATTTTTTAGCATAAGTCTTTTTTGTCCGACCTAGAAGAACGGATTCGCCGAAATTATTCTTACGTAATCTATTGGGTCTCGTGTGATAAAATAGTCGAGGTATGTGCACGTGTAGAGCTGTAGGCCTCTGTGCCGCTCCTGCCTACAATAGGGGGGAAACCTCCGCTTCAACATCACGCATCAGGTGAATTGAATAGCGAGTAACGGGTATCGCGCTTCGTTCAGAACGGCCTCCCATACACCAGACCGGCGGAACAATTTCAGCAATTCCGGGACGAGCGATGCTCTTCACCCAAAACGACAGCCCATGCCTTAAATAGTAATTTAATCTCAATCAGTTGGAACGTTTTTAAATCATTAAAGAAGGGTCGCATCAATATGAGTGAAAATCTTTATTTATAAGCACAGTCTCCGTCCCCGGTCTCTAAATATCATCTAACTCTGCCCAACTACGATACACGGAATTTTAGATATAACATACCAACTACGTCTCGTACTATAGTTGTGGTAAAATGCTTTTTATGTTTATACAATAATCTTGCTTCTTCTACTGCGTTGGTTTGGAAGTGGTGGTGGGGTTAGATAAATTTTACTATTTTAGATATTGATGGAATGAGTGAGTTTTCGGCGAAACTTATATTATTAATATTATGAATTATTATTATTTATAGTATTATTATATTATTATTGATCTGATTATTAGAATTATATTATTATTTTATTATTATGATTATTATATAGGTACGTTTTATTTATGTTATTTATTTTATTTCCTTGTATTTATTTTTCTATTTTTTATTTTTTAGTAAAGTTACCAGAACTTTTAGTTATTTTTATAGTCATTTCTTTCATGTATTCTTATTTCATGAATTTCATTTTTATTTTGTATTTTTCATTTATTGTTTTATTTTTTATATTTATTAGTTTTATATTTTTATGTTTTTATCATTGTCATTCATAAGTCCATATAGTTAATTGTTTATCGTTATACTATATACTAATTTAATCTTAGTTTTATTTTAATTTTATTTTTAGTCTGATCTGAGATGGATTGGGTAACATATCCGAAACCGTTAGATAAAGTAGAGAAATACACACTCGTTGTTAATTCACCCAGGTATGGCAGTTTTGTGGCAGTGTTCGCCTTTATCATCTATTAAATAATAGTATATAATATATATAATATATATATAAATATATATATATATATGTTAGGCTATATAGAGGTGACATATATAGTGAAGGGTATATATATATACTGTATATACTAATATTTTATACTTATATATAATAAGATATTATAATGTAGTATATTAGGTGTGAGTTATAGTATTTGTGTACTTATGGTTTAAGAGTTATTTATGTGTATGTGTGTAGCTTAACCACAGATGCAAAGCGGCTCGTCCTAAAAAATATTGGTAGTTGCATTTTGCATTTTACTGCACACACACACACTGCACAAACACAGCACACAAGCACACACACAACACACAAACACAACACACAGCACACACACACACACAATAAGATAATATTATATATATAGATAGGTATAGTAATATATATATAGTATAGGTATATATATAGTATAGGTAATTAATACACAACATATATAGTATAATAGTATATATATATATGTGTATATAGTATATAGCTCTATAGTAATCAATAAAATTTTACTGTGTTTGTGTGTGTGTGAGCTGTGATAGGCGTGTGTGTGTGTGTTTAAAAAAGAGAGCATTGATGACCGTAGTAAGCCTTAACCATAGAAAATTAAAAAATTTAACATAATTTTCAAAGAGAGTTAGTAAGCATTACCTTACACAATTTATTTAAAAAGAATAGTACACCGCTCTTCCATCTTTGATTGAGCGAAATTTGCAATCGACTTGTTATTATTGAGGAGATTTGTATCCTTAATAGAAGTGCCGCTTTCTCGATCGAAAGGCATCTAACTAAGGCGGAAATTCTTTTTGGCCTCATGGTGGTTCTAAAGAGAGGTTTGAATCGCTTTTAAAATAAGGCAAAAGCGCTCTGCTTGCTGGACGTTGTTCATCGAATGGGTGTATTGAAAAATACTTTCATAGTTTTCCACACTTTTACTTTAAAAGTGGCTTTACCATATGAGAGGGGTTTATTTTCTGTAATGAGAAATCGAATAATGTAATAAATGCGATATGGGCTCCATACATAGGAACGAAATGTCCTTAGGCTATTGAGATTATAGATTGTTCTGGGTTTTCGTGTTTCTTTATGGGTCAAATTGAAGAGTGCTACACTGTTACAGAGTTTTATTGTACCATTTTTCTCAGTCGAGAACGAGAATAACGTGGGCAACAATGTAAATGTGCCGTGAGAATTGTAAAATCTATCTGTTTATCTGACAAATAATTGAGGGATGAGGATTGAGAGAGGAATTTGGCAGGGGTGTGTAAAAGGAGTGGTTTGAAAGTAAACGTAGATAGGAGGCAAGGTTTATTGGTTGTGGAGTATGAGACAAGTCCTCGGTGCGAGGATTATTTGGATGGTGAAACAAGCTGGAAGACTTGTCTGAGTTTTAAGAATAATTTAGGATATATGTGGGATGAAAAGGAAATGATGCAGAATGTAGTAAAGAAAGTTGTGAAATGTGATGAAGGTAGCTCGTGCTATTGAATCCTTGGTAGATGTAAGAATTACGTGAATTAGTTGGAGGTGGCTATAAGGGGATACTTGCATGAGGCATTGTTGTGTCACATGTGTTAATGTAACACGTATGTGAAACTATGCTCTGGATAGAGGTATAAGCATGTAGAGATGAAAGGTACGAATGTGTTGTTTGGATGGACAAATCGTTAGGGTGTATTAGGTGTGGGACGAATTGAAAATCAAATGAGAATGAACGTATTAGGGGGTTGTGTGGAGTGAAGAAAATGGTGCAAGAAGAATAAACGAGAGTACATTTGAGATGGTTTGATCATGTGGAAAAGGATGATGATAGTTGTTGGTTAAACGGGTTATAGTGGCTAGGAGCACGAAGAAAAAGGTGGATGTGTCAGTAAAGGAATGCTGGAGGAGAGAAATGTGAGTTTTGGACCAGAGGCGAGAAGAAAGGGCAATAATAGGCAGGTGATTTGCGTGGGTATTGTAGGATGTGTCAGTGGAGGAGGCTATGATGTGTTGCTGGTCGTTGTCTCAGGGAGTGTTGAACCCCAACATTGGACGAGATGCTACAGTGAGGGTACGTCGCGAGGTCCCTTTGTATATATATATATATATATATATATATACGCAAGTTCCTCCTACACTTCACTCTTTTTTCAAATTCTCCTCCCGAGGTTTTGCGCCACCGAAAATACTATTTCTATCTGAAGTGTCTGCTAGCTGATTTGTTGGGGTCTTCGCTGACCTAGGAAGAAGTTTTAATTTCGGTCTATTCGATAAGTCTTCTGCAAAATATGTGCAATAATAATGTAGATATAAAATAATATTAATTGCCAATTAATTATGCATTCATACGATCTAGCATTATTATTATTTCCACTTCTAATCCATTAGTAAATATGTATTTTCAATTTTTATAAAACATGCACATCGTTGTCTGCATCCACTTTTATAAGCAAACACTTAAATATAAAATAATAAGCTACAAAAATAAATTTAATTAATTAATTTAAAAAATAAAATGATCACTACTTGCCTGCATCTGGTTCTTTGAATTCTTCTGAATTCCGTGATTTATCACTATCCCTTCTATCTCTCTTCATAAAGCCTCCGCCACCAGGGTTTGCAGCTGCTCCTCCAGCTCCAGCTGCAACTCCAACTGCACCTCCCCTTCCTCCACCTCCCCATCCGCTTCCTCCCCTGTTGTTACCTCGGCTGCCAAATCCCTTGTCATCAAAGCCTCCTCGTTCTCCAAATCAACACACCGCCACCATCCAGCAAATTGCTGCCATGCCTCCTCCTCCTGCTGCTCCTGCTAGAAGAAGACGTCCTAACACCGCTGAGTAAAAACGAGATTCATGCTTAATAATATATAATAATAATAATAATAAAAATTAATAATATATAATATTTTAATTTTAAATTTATAATAATAATATACCAAAGTTAGGGAACTAAGGTATATAAACATATTGTCTCTAGTGAGAGGTCCTTCAATAATAATGTAAAATGTTAAGGTTTTAGTGAAAAGCTCGGTTGGTATTGAAAGAGTCAAAAAGGCATCGCGAATCTACAATTCAAAGCTAAATTTTTCAGACCTGGAAACAGAAAAGGCAAACTTTCAGATCATGTATTGATATGTAACTATGATATTCGGGGCCAGCAGGGAATAGCATTGCGATTTGGGTCGGGAGAAGATCTACATTTTTCCTTTTTTTTTTATTCTTTTTTTTTTCTTTGTTTTTTTTGTTGTGTTTTTTTTTTTTTTGTTTTTCAATTTTTTTTTTTTTTTTTTTTTTTTTTCTTCTAATAATTTACATAATTGGTCCGTTAAATGTCTACAAAATTCATATATATCTATATAATATAATCTCATATATATATATAGATAATATCTGTAAATCAGATCTATTACATATCTATCTTATAATACACTATATATATATATATATATATATATATATATATTATTTTTTTTTTTTTTTTTTTTTTGAGTCAGTGTACAGGACCACTACGGCTCCAGAGAAACGGCCATACTGGGCTGAAAAAATAAACACCATGGGAGGGCCCCTGTCATAAATATAATGCTTCAAGTGTCAAAGAAGATTTGGATGAGGAAATGATATTCAGTCAGTCAAAAAATAAATAAAAAAATAAACCTAAAACTACACTCGGGATTTAAAAATAGTAATAGACTTACAAAACAAAATCAAATGTTAAAAAGAATATTCACTTCTTGAGATACAAGACAAATAGGGTTACTGCTAAAGTGGGAAGATTCGGACAAGATATGGGATAAACCTTTAAGATGTTATGGACATAGAGTAGGAAAATGATGACCGGCGAATAGGTCCAGCGGATGTTTTTGTATGATAAAACGAGACAAAGATTGATTGAGGGGTAGTGGTTTTTTCAAAATTTGCAAATGGGAGAGGGGTTCGCGACATATATTGGTGTGGCCAATTCAGAGGCGTGCAAGTATCACCTCATGTAAGCGCTTTCGTCGGTGGGAGGAAGACCACACACCGATGATCGGCCTTATATTTCTGTTTCGCTCCACGCTGATCATTCGTCCAGCGCTCTTGCCAATAAGATCGAAAGCCTTGTCAGAAAACAGAGAGGCAGGATTTAGAAATGTTGATGGAAAATAAGCCTTGTCGAGTTATATCCAGGAGATACCTGGAACAACTCTGAAAAGAGGTGACCATTTTGGCCTCTATGTCAGCAATTTCATTGCCAGTTACCCCTACATGAGAGGGGGTCCAACAAAATAATTTGTTTCTTACGGGAATGGAGCAGCCGAAGAAATTGTTGTACAGCGGATACCATTGTTTTTTTTAGAATAAGGGGTTTTAAAGCCGCTTGTAGCGCGCTGAGGCGAATCTGAATAATGACATTCCATTATAGCCATTAATTCTGCCGTAAAAATTGAAGCATGAGGGGGAAGGGTATGGGAGAGGTTGCGGTCAGGAAAGACAGCAGATGCGCCCACACTATTCCCTGTTTTAGAGCCGTCAGTAAACACTGTGAGTAATTCATCATGCATCTGCGGAATGAGAGAGGTACAGGAATGATGCTTTTTAACAAGGCAGCTGGATGGCTAGATTTGGAAAGAGAGGTCAGAGCCAAGCAAATGGTGGGAGCGGGGAATAGCCAAGGTGTGTGCCCTTCGTCGTAAGAGAAATGCAAGAACTTTTGCAAAAGGGCATGGTTAAGGAATTTAGGGATGTTATGAACCGTGTTGCAAATGGCCCAGTAATTGGGAATTCTGAGGTATCTACTGCAGAATCTGTGTCAGAACAGAAGATGGTATTGGGTTTGGAAACGAAGATAGCTTGTACACATGATGTCTCTTCGAAGAGAGAGTGCATCACATTGACTTCACTTCCAAGGCTTACCTGGGGGAACGATCGGAAAGGTGTTATGGACGCATAGAGTGGAAATGACGACAGCGAATGGGTCCAGCTGGGGTCAATAAAGGCGGCTCCCCAATCAAATTTATTGCGCATAAACGCAGCAAAAAAATTGCAAATGAACGCACCTATGTTGATGCCCATGTAGAGGCGTGAAAAGTATCACCTCATGTAAGCGCTTTCGTCCGGTGGGAGGAAGACCACACACCGATGATCGGCCTTATAATTTCTGTTTCGCTCCACGCTGATCATTCGTCCAGCGCTCTTGCCCATAAGATCGAAAGCCTTGGTCAGAGAGCAGGATAGTAATTGGTTGATGGAAGGTAGCCTTGTCGAGTGATATCCAAGGAGATACCTGGACAACTCTGAAGAGGTTGACCATTTTGGCTCTATGTACACGCAATTTCATTGCGTTTACCCCTAACATAGAGGGGGTCAACAAAATAAATTTGGTTTCTTACGGCGAATGGAGCAGCCGAAGAAATTGTTGTACACGGATACCATTGTTTTTTTAGAATAAGGGGTTTTAAAGTGCTTTGTAGCGCGCTGAGCGAATCTGAATAAATGACATCAAAAGATAAAATTATTCTGCGTAAAATTGAATTTCACTTATAGAAAAGTATGGAAGCGGTTGCGGTCAGGAAAAGACAGCAGATGCGCACACATCTTCTGTTTTAGAGCCGTCAGTAAACACTGGAAGTAAATTCATCATGCACGCGGATGAGAACAGGAATGAATGCTTTTAACAGGGCACCCTTTTTTGAAAAAAAAGAAAAAAATGGCTAGATTTGGAAAGAGAGGGTCAGAGCCAAGCCAAATGGGTGGGAGCGGGGATAGCCAAGGTGGTGGTGCCGCTTCGTAGTAAGAAGAAATGCAGCAACTTTTGCAAAAGGGATGTTAAAGGAAATTTAGGATGTTATGAACCCGTGTTTTGCAATGGCCAGTAATAAGGATCCTGAGGTATCTTCTGCAGAATCTGTGTCAGAGCAGACGGTATTGGGTTTGAAAGCGAAAAGATAGCTTGTACACAATGTATTCTCTTTGGAAAGAGAGTGGCATCACATTGACTTCAACTTCAAAGGCTCACCAGGGGAAACGATCGGAAAGCTCCAGTGGAGTAAAATTGGTACACAATTTGGATGGGATCTAATAAGTGTAGTAGTGTTGTGGAGGTCTGGGGGCGCGGCACTGCAACAGCTGAGGTAGGGGTCCAGTTTTCGATCTTAATTAGGTGTGATGTTAGAGGCGTAAAAGGGACTTGCGATCTACAGCTCCAAGATTTTTGAGGTGAGATGACGAAATATTGGTCACCAGCCGCGGGATGACAATTGTTTTCAGGTGTTTTAAATATGTGGGCATATGATTCAAGATGGGTCATCTTTTTAGAATGAGTCCTAGAAATTTTGACCGTGAAGTAAACCAGGAAGTTATGGGGAACCGTATAGGTTTAGGTTCATGGAAGAAGGTGGCACCGTTTTCGATTCCCCTTTTTCTTAAAAAAAGAAAATGCTGAGGGTTTTGGTGAGAGAAAATGAAAGCCCATGGGAGTTACCCATTGTAAAATATTTACAATAGCTAGTTAAAGTTGTTGTTCGAGAAAAGGCCAGCCTGGCACCGGCCTATGTATAATGCAAGGTATCGACAGAGAAAAATTGAGGGCGAGTGCCGCTGGATAGAAGTAACGATATCATTAACTCAGAGAGCAAATAGTAATACACTTAAAACACTACCCTGCAGAATGCCTTCATTCAGAGTAAAAGTGGCCATGACAGAAAGAAAGAAGCTCACCGAACTGGAATAGACATGTTGAACGAAGGCCATTTTGGATGAAAAGAGGGAGTTTCCGAGGAAACGCAAGCGAATGGAGTAATAGGAGACCCAGTTCTTCATGTTGGTGTTGGTAAGCTTTCTCAAGGTCAAAAAAGACAACAAGAAGCCATCCCACAAGTTGAGAAGGCTTGTTCCCAGATGTCATGGTCTAGTTTTACCAAGGGGTCCGCAATCGAACGTTTTTGCGGAACCAAATTGGAAGTTTGAGAAAACTTGAACGGCTCTCCAGGACAGGCACTATGCGCTCTTAAGACCATATTTCCTACCATTAATTTCATATTTGTGGTTGAGTGAGCAATTCGTCTTAGGCTGCCTGTTAACTTCGGATCTTTTCCAGGTTTGGGAGATAGGAATACAAAAGCGTGTAAGTCCAAATATGATGGAAATAGAAGTTTCCAATCCTATGATTTCTATTATAATAAATCCAGCAAAAATGCTGAAGCCTGAATTATGGATATGATGGAGCATGATGTAACGAAATCAATGTCTGGACCAAGGGCACAGTCTTTGCTATTTGCCAATGCGGTTTTGCATACTCTGCAAGTGTAAAAGACACGGTTGTAGTATGGATCTTCCCCTTTCGCTGTTAAAAAGTCTGGTAGTGCTGTGTCAGTTCTCAGTTTTTGAAAGGCTTCAGTGTAAGCGGAAGAACTCGGAATGCTAGCAATAGCTATAACCTAACGCATGCCACACCGCAGGAGCGGAGAAATTGGTTCAGTATAATCAGGCCCATAACGATGGAACTGTGGGTGAGGAGTTATTGGAGTGACAAGATATTTTCTGTGTAACTTTTCCACACTAAAGGAAAGGAGATGTGGAGTTAACAGACGAAAAATGTAAGTTTGAAAATATTGTTTACACACTTTGCGATTAATTCCCCGAGATCTTGCTGCGGCTGCTTTAAAAATAATCATGTTTGGGGCGGTACGGGTCCTTTTGTATTGCCTGTTTAGAAGTTTCTTCTTCTCTCAAGTTGGACTTGTGAGCATCTTGGACCACCAAAGAGTTTGCCGACCAGCCTGCCTGAGGAAGACTGCGGAATGCAGTCTTCTGCTGCCGAGATGACTACATTCTGAAGAAGAGAAGGCATCATCACAGCGGAATCGGTTATTGAAAGGAAAAAGAAGGATAGTGTAGCCTGAGTAAAAGGAGCCCACTCTGCTCAGTCTTAACGCCAGCTGGAGTTAGGTTTTTGCCTTGGGCTTGAACAAGCTCATTTAAACTATTTGGGTTATTGTACACTGACATAATAAATAATCAAAGCGGTGACCAGGTAAAGCGATCCATAAGGAAATGGGAGATAATAAGGAAATATCAATACATATGAAGACATTGTGTATCTAAGTTCGTATGTGGTTTGAGTCCTGTGTATATGGACCTTAGGGATAGGTGTTATGGAGATCACTTAAGTATCTTGGACTTTGTACTCGAAGTAAACAGTAGTCTGCCCCATAATTAGGGTGTGGCGTGAGGTTTGAATGACTTCCTAGTATAATTACAACCGGATGTAGGCGAAGCTGTTTAAAAGATCAGCTAAGTAAAACCTTAGTAAATTCACTACTTGTGAGCCAGAGTAAGATATTGAACTATTTTATATTGTAACGGTCAGTGGAGAGTGAATTTCTGTGCCGTCTACTTGCATGAAAGTTTGGTTTTCTTGTAGTGGACTGGGAAATAGGGACAGATTTGTGAATGATAGTTAATTTCCTGCATCCTCCCCTAATTTGCATTGGTCACCTTTCTTTTCTCTATATGTAGTTTGAGAGTCTGTAGGCGAGTTTATATATACGGATGGTTGAAAGAAGTTCACATGCATAGTCGATAGTTCCTGCAAAACAATATACACTTTGTGTACATATACGTTTATTAGTTAAACAAGTTCTTCGAAATTAGAATATAGCCACGACAATTCCATTGAAGAAAGTTGACCATGTTAGTTATGAATATTATGTTGGTCTTTTAGAGACAATTGTCTCTATATGACTAGGAGTGGTGTTGGAGGTTGGTTCAGATGGAGAGGGAAAGGTGAGACGTGGGGTCTCCGGCGGGAGGGGCAACCAAATCCTGGGTAAAAGAGTAAGTCATCACCAGAGATTTATGTGTATGACCTTTTTTGGGAAGGGGGTTTTCAGGTGTATTTGATGAAGAGCTTCACATGAAGCAAGATAAGTTAAATTCCAACCAAGTCCAACTTGCCATGTTTGGGTTTGGTTGGTTAATAGAAGAGAAGAGACATCCATAATGCTCATGTTTATAAATGAGAGCGGTATCAGTATATCCGCTTGGCAGTCAGATTCAGAAATGTGGAAGGAATATAGTTGTTTCCATGGAAATGGGGATGAAAGATTTCATGTGTGGGATTTGAGTCTTGTTTTTGAGAATGTGTTGGGGTTGCGATAATCGATTTCCAATATGGGATTCGATGATTTGGCAAGGTCTGATACTGGAGATTTTTCCCAGTACTGTATCTTGCCGGTGATTTTGAAACATTGAGCAGTTATGATTGGAGAATGAGGACCCTAGGTCTCTCTTCCCATGACTCCAACAGAACCAGAGCGCTTTGAGCGTTTGCGACGTTTACGTGGAACAGTTTTCCATTCACGTCGCCTTTTCTCGAGTGAAGAAGCATTAGAAAGAGATAGGTCGTTACATCAGGCTCCATTTTGGGAGCTGTTATCCAATTCCTCTTCTAGGGTATAGAATCCTTTATGAGTGCTTAAAGAATTCGGGAGAAAGAGTTTATAGGAGATTCGAGAGCTAGAACAAATCTTTAGATTGTTAGATGGTTGGTTGGTGGGTTGTTCAATAATAATTATTGTTTGAGTACAATCTTTTGAAGCCTTTGCTTTTGTCTCAGGAATAGTTATGACGGTCTCTTCTGAGTTGCATTTTTTACATCTGGGTTACTGTGTTTTTTGTTTAAAAAATCGGATGCTCTATATTTTAACGAATTAATCTTTAACTTGGCTACTAAATTTTTCTGTGTGTTTAGAATACATCTTTCTCACAGGGATTTGAAGTAATAGTGGGAAGGCGAAATCTATAGGGGACAAAGAGACCGTCCTCTTGCACAAGGTGTATACGCCAAGTTGCAAGATTTTTCAAAATTCCCCTGTTTCTTCCAAATAGGTCTCATTGACTAAAAGGAAGTGATGACAATATCATGTATTTTTTAAATGCAAA